>QFDD01000938.1:0-38879 GCA_006871305.1 Vachellia collinsii
AAGCTCTTGCACCAAATCCATATTTCATTGGATTTGAAATATCACCATAATTTAATGAAATCCACAAAACATATATGTAAATGTATTTTCTGGCCTTGCAAAATAGATTTTAATGTCATCATTTACGAAAACGCATCAAGGTGTCGAAGTGAATGGACGTTTCAAATTGGCAAATAGGTGAAAGTACTCTTGGTACTCTATACAAAATTTCAGTTTTTTATTTTTTTAACAACTAGTTGATTTTACAGAAAATTTGGAATAAGAGAAAAATGAAAAGATAATACTATCCCTCCTTATATTTGGATAGACGGAAGAAAAAAGAGGGAAGAGAAAATAAATCACATTTAGGATGACAATAATTCCATCATTTAATTTTTAACTAATTTTTAAAGTAATTTCATAAAAAAAACAAATTCAAATAAAGAACTAACACCATCAAATTAAACATTATGATCAAATTAAAACGAAAATTTTTATATTTAGTTTAAAACTAAAATATTGATATTTCTTTTCAAACAAAAATAATAAAAAAGTTAAAATAAAGATAAAAATTCTACAATATCAATAATAAAAAGCATATTTACATATGCTCAAAAACGAAGTACATAAGTATCAAATGAGTACATATGCTCATTTATTTCTATATAATTATGATTAGCCAAAGCAAATATAGATCCACATAAAATATGAATTAATGGTCAGACTAGAAATCAGTACAACAGCAAAAAAAATCAAACCTGCACAATTCCAAAAAAAAAAAAACTCAATAATCAAGTTGCTCATTGTAAAGAAAGGGGTGGAATAAGAGATGCAATCAAAAACCAAAGACGGTCTTCACCAGCTGCGTAGGGGCTGGAACCCATAAAAGTCCAAAGGAGGAAAATAAAATTAAAATCAGGAATTATGAGATAAACCTTGGTAGTAGAATTATGGTACCCCCAGCAAATTTTTATAGCCAAAGTGGATGAATCTAAAATAGATTTTAATGAATTCAATTTCTATGTAAATTGAATATCTTAGGAAGGGAAAACAAAATTGATTATCGAGTACTATAGGAAAAAGAACTTAAGTTCTTCACTTACTTTTTTTTTTTTTTTGGTTGCCCATCCGGTTAACCAGAGCTTTGCCCTGATTACATCCGGATCCGACCAGCGTCGCGCACCTGGTAGGGTGGGAGAGTCTTCCAACGGGGGTTTTCTGCATACACTAGGTCTCAAACCCGAGACCTTGCTTAAGCGGCACTAAACCGCTTACCACTGGGACCAACCCCCGTTGGTAAGTTCTTCACTTACTTGTTTCACCCAATATTAAATCTCTTCAGCAAATCTATTTCCATGACTCACCCTCCATGGATGACACAAACAAACTCATCGCCCTTTCTGCATTTTACACACTCTAACTGTTCGCATCCCTAGAAAAATTATAGAGAAAATAAAAAAGAAGCTCAAACTGTTCAGTGTCTTGGTTTCTATGAATAAAGAAAACAGGGGAGTTATAGTGTAATCATTCAAAACCCACACCACGTGGTTCAAACTGAAGAGAAGAGAATCTGGCAACCTAGCACACACACCAACACCGATGATATGAGAGTAGGAAAGAGTGGGGATGATGAGGATCGATGGCCATGCGGCAAGGATGAAGTGGTGGGGGTGAGTGCGGAAGTGCCTGTTGAGGTGATGTGAATAAGTCGCAAGCTAAATCTCTGCTTTTTTCTTCCTTGTTTTTTTTAAATGAATAAGGTTATCATGGTAACTTCACAGTTGAAATCTATTACCTACAAGTCCCTTGGGACTTTAGATTAATTTGACCATTTTGTGGAACTTCGTAGTAATAATATCTCATCCTTTGGATCTATATGTAATTTCCCCTAATTATTATTCATGTGAACGAAGACATGCAAAGCAAATAGGCAAATGAAATTTTTTTTTTTTTTTTGTACAGAAAGTTTAGACAGGTTAAATCCTTGAAATTTATCAAAGTCATGGCACACTTCACGGCTCAAAAAGCACTTGCATGTATTTTTACATGTTTAACGGCAAGGTTTTCACATCAACGTTTAAATGTAAACTCAATTTTATGGGTTATATATAAGTGAACTCCTTGCCAACTTAATCAAAGAACTCATAATCATTGTGGCAGCCGTCTTATCTAATCCAGATAAGTAAAGTATTGGGGAGAACCAATTCTCTCTTCAATATCTCTCCGATATACTGTGGAGGAAAATATTCGTGAAACCTGTAACACTTTTTTCATCTCACTTTTCTCTTCTCCCCATCGTTTCATCTAATCCAGAAAAGGGGAAAAACCATTTTCCCCCATCTCTCTCCCTCTATAACTTTTCTCAACATCCAAACGTAGTGCTAAGGTGAGGAAACACTCAATAAAATTAAGCATAAAAATAAAATCCCATATAAAATTAAAGGACCGAATCAACACTTACCACAAAGATGTCTCATCTCATATGTCCCCATCTCGATTGTCTCCGAGAAATTTGGAGTTGGTAGCTATAAAATATAACTTTATATCCCACATTAGTTATGATGGAAAATTAAAATCTAAAATAGACGCTTCAAATCTCATTTAGGTTTTTCTGATAAGATGGATAAAAAATTCAAGTGAATGTCAAAATGCAACTCAAGATCGAATATTTCTTCCTTTAATTCCCAAAAAAACAAAGGCAAAAATATTTGCTGTATCACTATTAAGTGCTAGTTACTGATATGCCTAAAGCACTACTAAATTATAAAACATTATGTTATAAGTACAAGGACATGATATCAAGGAAAAAATACGAGGATACTAGAGTATAAATGCTGTGTAACGAATAATTAACTACAAAAAATGTTAATGTCGTTGGGCAAAAAAGAAAAGAGAATGTGTAAAAACAGAATCTCACATTCTCACCTTTTTTTTTTGGGTATCATTCTCTTCCTTACAACACTATATTACTATTGTAAAATATCCAAAAACTAGTCAATCGCCAAGAAACTTTTGCTTTTTAGCTGTGTTCATGTAAGGTCTCATGACCCATTCTGTTTGAGCTGCATCCTGATCAACTGTTCCCAACTTTATCTGCAACAATTTGGAAGAACATGAGTAACTTGCTCATCACAGTACAACTCAATACAATGAAATCTACTATATCACTCATGCTTGTTGATTTGCGAACAAACTTCCACAAGGATCATAGATGAGGAAATCCAGATGATGTAATTTGTGCAAAGCAGCTAATCATACAGACAGCACAAGGATATACATGTTTCAATAAACAGAAATAAGGTTCAAATGGATTAGAAATGGTATGAGCGCTAATTAGGTAAAAATAGAATTCATCAAACAACGAATTTTCTTATTGCGTGAGTGAAATCTACTCCCAACTGATGAATTTTCAACTGCATGAGATTTTGATTCCATGACCCTATTCTTTAGGTTGATGCTGAAGATTCAATGAAATAATGACTTGGCAGTATGCAGTAAGCAAAATAAAATCATTAGGAAAATACTGCTTGGATTGAAGTGGGGAAATCATCATTAGGGAAAAAAATGCTTGAGTTGAAGGGGGGGAAATCATCCAAGTTGATACTACAATCTCCATGAGTTAACAAACATTTACTTGAATGATTGCCCAAAAAATTAATTTCTCGATAGTAATTTTAATTGCAGAACAATCTAGAGAGGTCAAACCTGATAAAGCCGCAACTCAAATCGAGGTCCAATTTCCTTCAAGTCAATAGATTTAGGTCCCACGCCCACACGCTTTTCATATAAATGATGCCTGTATGTGACATTCATTAATAACATATATACGGGCGGGCGCATTAAGTGTCACTGGAAGCATAATCTAATAATTAAGCATTTACATCTTAAATATAAAGGTTACACGTCACTGATAATTTCACAAGATAACGAAACAAACTCCAGGGCACAATGGCTGTTTTTTATTGTGTCCCCTGCAGTCAGGAGGCTTGCCGCAGGGGATCCATTTATCCAAATAAGGTCTGTGAAAACTTCTGCCAATGAGGGGCTACACAGGGTTATCATTATTGTGGTGCATTATGGAGGTTGTATTGATTACACAAATAGCTAAACATCATCCATTTCAGGCAATGTTAAACTAACCTGAATGAGATATAATCAGATCGATTGGAAAAAGTGACAATACGCTTTGTATCCGGCTTTGGCACCGGAAAAAGATGCTTCAGAATGTTTGCTGTCCTTTGCCCCAGCTGATAATGCCAATTTATAATTCCAAAAATCACAAGTAATTTCACACGAATAAGCAATGTACAGCGACTGATTGTTCAGAGGGTATAGACAATACGATCACTAAAGTTGGCAAGAGAAAATTATTGTTATGCATATTCAGTCAATGTAAAAAAAAAAAAAAAAGCCAAAAACAAAAGAGTGATGCAAATCAGTTTGTATTTTTACTAATATTAGAAACTAATGAAATGAAAATTTGAATTAAAACATCCACGTAAGAAATCCTTCAACTTTTTAGAATGTTCAAGTCAATTTTTAGCACATCATCCTTCATCAGTTAATTTAAAATGACATTTACTTCCAAGATTTCGGTCCTTTTCTTTTCCTTACTCAGTAAGATATCAAAAGATCAAGGTGTAGGACTTCAGGCATTAAGATGCAACAATATAGTAAGGCTAGCCAGTATAAGGAGCCGATAGAGAAGCAACCAACAGACCACAACCCAGACAACTAATTTATATTATATTTATGAGTGACAGTATTAAAAGAAAAATGCTATACCTTAGTTGAGAAATTATCAAGAATCAAATGTGGATAGACCTGAGGTATGGTGCCAATAGCTTTCTTATCTTTGATGTCGTGCCTTGTGACCTATAGGAAACAATTAAATACCACATTTCTTCTTAAATAAATAACAAATATCAAAAGACCAAACACTTACCACATTGGACAAACCAAAATATGCAGTTGGACCAAATGGTAGATGGCTGATAATTAAACCATCTGGCACACCACGATGTTCATGAACCAAGACAACATCTGTGAAGTCATGTGCACGGCATGTTTCTATAATCTCAGAGATAACCTGAAAAGAAGAGAAGAAATAATATACGTGAGAAAGAGAAGGCTCCAGAAGTGAGTAAAACAACTGGTTTAGTGGCAAAAAAATCAGGTAAAATTTCAGTTGTTTTTTTCCTCCGTTTGATATGGTCCAGACATATGGATTGTAGATTCAGGGACAACCAATCATATGACAGGTGACATCTCTCTTTTTAAGGAAATTAAAACATGCACAGAGAAGTGGGTTATCAGAATTGTAGATGCATCATGTGTCGTTGTTAAATGTATTGGAACAGTGGTTTTATTACGAGATGGAGTATTGAACGATGTCTTATGTTCCAAATTGGCCCGCAACTTAATCAGCAGGTAAATTTAAATATAATGGCTGTAATGTTAACTTTCAGGTCAACTGATTGTGTTTTCAGGATGAGGTCGCAGAAAATGATTCACTAGTGTTGAAGGGAAGCTGATCTCTTTTATTTTCATAGGCAAAAAGTTGCAGAAACGAAAGCATGCACAGTTAGCATTTTACCTAGTCAAACTTCTACTAATTTTGTTTCCGAGTCTGTTCTTGATGAAATAAAGCTGTTGCATTTTTGTTCTGGTGATCCTAGTAATAAGTACTTTAAAGAGTTGTAACCCCAGTTCATGAATAAAGGCAATTCATTTTTCACATGAGAAATCTGTTCTTTGGCCACTTGGACATGATGTAAATGAACATGAACAGTGAAAATCCAATCAGACTTGTCCAGCCACCATACAGAGCGGAAAGATGAAAACACATGCACCAGAACAGCAGACCAATGAAAAAGTTCGAGACACATAACACCAATCATCTAACTCAGTCTCAAATCCACAATTCGATGACCTAGGTTGGTCCATGGCATTGAGAAAAGGGTAGGATCCTGCACTAGACATCTCATTGGTAACTTTGTTTCTTATAAAAACTGTCTCCCACTATGGAAGCTTTTAAAGTTAGTGTCTCTGCTGAGCAAATAGAGATGTCACTGGAGCTATACGAGTTCCCACTTGGAGCTGCTATCAATGAAGAACCAATTACACAAACATGAAACTAAGAAATTAAAAAAGCTTCCCAAGGGTTAAGTCAACAGTGGGGTGTAAGTGATAAAAAGGATAATCAGAATGCAAGCCTAAACAAAAATAAAGCATGGCTAGTGGCAAAGGGATTCGCTCAAAAGTATGGAGTTGATTATCAGGAAACATTTGCACCTATGCAAAAGTTCAACTCTATCAAGGTATTACCCTCCAAGGCTGCTAATCTTGATTAGCCACTGCACCAGCACAATGTTAAACATGCATTTTGAAATGGTTCAGAACCAACCCAAATTAGATTAAGGTACATAAGCTACTCAAGTCTCTGTATGGCTTAAAACAATCAGCTCCTGCTCGGTTTGAGCGATTCACTAAAGCTATAAAGGGAAATGGACATAGCCAGTGCCAAGCTCATGATACCTTGTTTGTTAAGCATTGTCATGGAAAGATAGCCACACTAATGTCTAAGTAGATGCACCATTGTCACAGGAGATCGTATAGATGAAATAGACAGGCTAAAGAAACTATTGGCAGAAAAATTTGAGAAAAAGGACCCAGTAACTTTGAGATACTTCCTAGGCATAGAGGTGGCCAGATCAAAGGGCGAAATTGTAGTTCCTCAAAGAAAATACACTCTTGATTTGTTAAAGCAAATTGGGATGCTCAAATGCAGACTATCAGCAACACCATGGAAGCAAATCTCAAGTTCGGGATAAACAAAAAATGTCTTCTTGTAGACAGTTATACTAATGACTTGTTGCGAAACTAATTTATCTATCACACAGAAGGCCAGATATTTCTTATCCAGTTAGCATAGTCAGTCAGTTTGCTAGTAATCCCAATAAGTAATATATGGCTGCAGTATACAAAACTCTACGGTACTTGAAGAATGAAAATAACAGGGGAGTTTAAGTGTATTCTAATGTTGATTGGGCAGACTCCAAGACTGATAGAAGGTCAACTACTGGCTACTATACATTAGTATGGGAAAAGAAGCGTGAGGACCATGTTAGTATACGTATAATTTTCACAAATGACTCCATATCTAAAATTGGAATCATGAGGGCCTTAGCTAAAAAAAAACCCCAAATAGAAGACTGTCCTCTACACTTGAATGTAGAATAGTGGTTAAGGGAAAGATACCAACCTGACCACCACGATTCATTCTTTGTGCATTTGGGAAGACAATACTCAATTCCTACACACACACAAAAAATGCTCAGGAATTGTCTGCAAGCATACAAAGTTTAGGCGAAGTTAACTTCCAATGAATAATTAAGAAAATGCACACAATTAAAGCATAAAACCTTTACAAACTGTGTAAGAGGAGCACTTGGATTCCTAGATGTGGTTAGCAAGATTTTTGGATCCTTTTCCGCAGCATTTGCATACTCATCATCAATGTGAGATCTTGGGACTGAATTATAGAGTATAGACCACAACAAAGAAAAATGTCAACAATTTACAAGCCATGTCAAACGCCACATTAAAACATACTATTGATGTTTAGTCATGGGCCTTAGGCCCAATCAAAGTATTATTAATATTTATCCTGTAATTAGCTGTCACAATCCCTAAGATAATGGCAGATTATTAGCTCCTTTATTTTCTTGGATTTCATTGTAAGTATGGGCTGATTCTAGGAATAATGAATAACCTAGAATTAAACCTATAAATCCCTTTTCCCTCTGATCGAATAAACAATCTTTTTGGAGCATCAAATTGTTCATGGTATCAGAGCAGCGAAGATCCGGTTCGGCTTCGGACTAGACAACAACGGCCCAGGCGACTCACTCATCGACGAACAATATCATAGCGTCGTCGATGAACCCGAGCGGGATACACCCATAGGCGAACAACACCTCAGCTTCGTCGATGAACCAGAGTGTGAGTCTCCAAGCGCCGAATGATGCTAGCAACTCGTCCGTTACTATTCATCGCCTGAACAGCCAAAACTACCTTCAGTAGGCCTCGGGCGTCCGTCTCTTTGTCACCGGAAAAGGAAAATTCGGGTACTTGAACAGTACAACAATGAAACCCACAGAAACCGATCCTAAGTACAGCGCCTGTGAAGCTGAAGACTCGATGGTGCAGTCGTGGTTGGTGAACTCAATGACCACAGAAATCAGTGCCAGTTTCACTCTGTTTAAGTCGGCTCGTGCTGTGTGGGAAGCTGCCCGTGACATGTTTGCATCTCTGAAAAACAGAGCAGCGATCCTGGAAGTGGAGGCACGACTGGACCAACTTCGACAAGGAACATATTCTGTAACTGAATATTGGACGCGTCTGGTAACACTATGGCAGCAACTGGATGAATACGAAGTCTTGGAATGGACCTGTACTGAAGATGCAAAGCTGTATAATCAGATTAACGAAGAAAAAAGAATTTACAAATTTCTCCTTGGCTTACAGCCCTCTTATGATGACATAAGGGAGAGAATTATGAGTCTGGAAAAATTACCCAGCCTCAGAGAAGTGTTTTTTACCACCATGGCTGAGGAAAGCAGGAAATTACTTTCTATCCCTAAGCCACAAAATTCTGAAAGTGAGCCCAGTGCATTCGTATCCAGAGGACACTACTCCAGCGACGGCAAAGGCAAGAAAAAGTGATGTGATCACTGCCAAAAACCTGGGCACACACAAGAAGTTTGCTGGAAATTACACGGTAAACCTCCAAATTACAAAGGAAGAGGCAAACCTGAGGCAAAGGCCAATGCAGCAACCTCAGAATCCAAAACTGAATCTGAAGGGAAACTGAACAGAGATGAACTTGAGTTTCTCCGAAGATTACTAGCAAAGCATGACAGTAAGGAGGAGCTAGTAGCCACTGGAAATGTTGCTTACACAGGTAATGCTGTTCTAGCTCTCCAAAACAATGTTCATCATGATCACATGTGGATTGTGGATTTCGGAGCTACTGATCATATGACTGGTAATGACAAGCTTCTCCATAATATTAAGCCCTGTGATAGACTTATATTTATAAGAGTTGCTAATGGAAGGTACATTAAAGTTCATGGGATAGGAGAAGTATGCTTATTTGGCAGTAGGGTGTTCACTAATGTATTGTTTGCTCCTGATTTACAATGCAATCTGATCTCTGTAGGCAAAGCCACTCAGTTTAGTCACTGTAATATTCATTTCTCTGCCTCACAATGTTCATTTCAGGACTTGGAGTTGGGCAAGACATTTGGCATGGCTAAGTTTCTAGAGGGGCTTTATTGCGTAGATCATCAATCAGGCAGACAGATAGCAGCTCGTGCTTTGAGTTCAATAGCAGATTTGCATCCTCAATTTACAAATAAAGAAGCTTTACTATGGCACTATAGGTTAGGCCACCCAAGTTTCAAATATCTGTCCAGATTGTTCCCTAATTCCATGAATAAAATTGCTTCTTTTTCCCCTTGTGAAATTTGCAAATTATCCAAGCACATTAAAAGTAGCTACAAACCGCATCCCCATGAATTTTCTTACCCATTCTCCCTTGTACACAGTGACATATGGGGACCAGCTCGTATTCCCACCCTTTCTCAAGCCAAATGGTTTGTCACTCTAATTGATGACCACACTCGTTTCACCTGGGTATATCTTATGAAAGACAAGTCTGATTTCCACGCAATCTCTCAGAAATTTCACAAAATGGTTCAAACCCAATTTAACACACCCATAAAAGTCCTTCAAAGTGATAATGGGAGAGAGTACATGAGCTCGGACCTTCAAAATTATTTTCACTATCATGGCATCATCCATCAAACAAGCTGTGTCAATACTCCTCAACAAAATGGTACAGCTGAAAGAAAAAACCGCCATATCCTTGAAGTGACTAGAGCTCTAATGCTCACAAACAATGTTCCCAAATTTTACTGGGGGGAAGCCATCCTTACTGCCATTCACCTCATTAACCGCCTTCCTTCTGCCACTCTTCAGTTTAAAACCCCTTTGCAACTCCTCTCCCAAACTTATCCTCACTCTCATATCCTTACTCACATTCCCGAACGAATATTTGGGTGCGTGGCCTATGTCCACAATGATCGGGGTGGAAAATTAGATCCTCGTGCTCTTAAATGCATTTTCTTAGGGTACCCATCTACTCAACATGGTTACAAATGCTATTCCCCTACTCTCAAAAAACTCTTTGTTACCATGGATGTCACTTTTAATGAATCCCAACCTTACTACTCCAAACCACCCATTCAGGGGGAGAGTGCAGAAGAATGGGATGTTTTGGAGCTTTCATTAGACCAACAAGGGCCCAACATTACACCCAACTCCACTATACCTATCATAGATAACCCAATACTCTCAACTGACACACCCTTGGCCTTGGAACCACCCTTGATGAATCTGGACAGACCTGAAACTGTACCTGCCAGTGCTGGAATAGTGCCCGAGGAAAATGAGGAGGCTGATACAAATGAATCTGATGGAGTTGCACCTGAACCAGATATGAGCAGTGAAGGGCCCTCTAGAACTGAACCACTCCATGACTCAACCTCTGCTCTAGGAACTGATGAACTTGCATGGCCCATTGCCTTGCGAAAGGGGGTAAGGTCATGCACTCAACATCCAATTAGCAACTTCGTTTCTTATGATAAGTTGTCATCTTCTATGCAAAGTTTTGTCACTCATTTGGCAGATGAACAGCTACCCAACAACTTTCTAGATGCTATCATGGATCCTAACTGGAAAGGGGCCATTGAAGATGAGTTGAAGGCCCTCAGCAGGAATCAGACTTGGAAAATTACCCAACTACCACCTGGAAAGAAGACTGTGGGATGCAAGTGGGTATTTAACAAGAAATACAATCCTTATGGCACTATCAATAAGTACAAAGCCAGATTAGTTGCTAAAGGGTACTCCCAAACATATGGTATTGATTATCAAGAAACTTTTGCACCAATAGCCAAACTCAATACGATTCAAATACTCTTGTCTCTAGCAGCTAATCTGGATTGGCCACTACATCAATTAGATGTTAAGAATGCATTCCTAAATGGAGATCTTGAGGAGGAGGTGTATATGGATGTCCCGCAAGGACTAACTGAGCATAATACCCCAGGAGTGGCATGCAGACTCTACAAGTCATTATATGGCCTGAAGCAATCCCCTAGAGCATGGTTTGAGAGATTCACTAAAGCAGTTAAGAAGGTGGGTTTCTCCCAAAGCCAAGCAGATCATACGATGTTTGTGAAACACTCCAAAGGCAATGTTGCTATACTTATTGTATATGTTGATGATATTATTCTAACAGGGGATGATGTGAACGAAATAACAGATCTAAAAAGGTCTCTAGAAAAGGAGTTTGAAGTGAAGGACCTAGGAGGTCTCAGGTATTTCTTAGGAATGGAAGTGGCAAGATCTCGGGATGGAATCGTAGTCTCCCAAAGGAAATACACCCTAGACCTGTTAAAAGAAACAGGAATGTTGGGAGCAAGACCAGCAGATACACCAATGGAATCAGGAATTAAGCTGGATATTAGAGAGGAAGAGGAAGAGACAGAGGAAAAGACAACGAAGATGAAGGAACAAAAGAAATCAGTTCCTGTAGATGCTGAAAGATACAAGAGACTTGTGGTAAAGCTTCTATATTTTTCTCACACGCGTCCAGATGTAAGTTTTGCAATTGGTATGGTGAATCGATTCACTAATGAACCTATGGAAGAACATATGGATGCGGTTTACAGGATTCTACAATATCTCAAGATGACACCAGGTCGTGGATTATATTTCGCCAAAGGGACATCGAGGGAAATAGTGGTATATACAGATGCTGACCATGCAGGGTTCTTACCAGACAGGAGATCGACTTCAGGATACTGTACCTCAGTATGGGGAAATGTGGTGACATGGAGAAGCAAGAAACAATCTGTGGTGTCAAGAAGCAGTGCTGAAGCAGAACTACGTGCGATAGCTCATGGTGTAAGTGAAGGAATGTGGATGATTAGAGTACTAAAGGAACTAGGACTTGCACCAAGTACTCCAATCAGACTTAGAAGTGACAGCAAATCTGCAATTGCTATGGTCAGAAACCCCATTCACCATGAAAGGACCAAACATGTTGATGTAGACAAGCACTTTATTAAGGAAAAGGAGGATGAAGGAGTTATTGAAATAACTCATGTGTCATCGAGACAGCAAGTAGGTGACCTTTTCACCAAAGCACTAGCAAGACCTCAATTTGAGGAATTACGAGGCAAGCTGGGAATGAAAGATATCTATTCGCCAGCTTGAGGGGGAGTATTGATGTTTAGTCATGGGCCTTAGGCCCAATCAAAGTATTATTAATATTTATCCTGTAATTAGCTGTCACAATCCCTAAGATAATGGCAGATTATTAGCTCATTTATTTTCTTTGATTTCATTGTAATTATGGGCTGATTCTAGGAATAATGAATAACCTAGAATTAAACCTATAAATCCCTTTTCCCTCTGATCGAATAAACAATCTTTTTGGAGCATCAAATTGTTCACATACAATTTAGGGCAAGGATACACAATTACACAGTACAATAAAGAGCATCACAACAAGAACTTATCCTTTAGACAATAAAAGGCTGTATAAAATAATTCTTACGACATAAAATGTCCTTGCTAACTAATTCAAAATTTCAATAGTTGGAAACTTGGAATGACAAATGGGCTTAGGTCTGTGATATGGAAAAGAAAACCCTTTTATGGTGCTATAACAACATTAAGAATCAAGAAAAAATACAAACATAAAAAACAGAGAACACATGTGGGTAATACCCTAACTAAATTCTACTCCCACTGCACATTGCATGTCAATGAATAACATAATCTATACAAAATTTAACTTAACTTCAACACGCACATAAGGTATCCATTAACCCAAACCAAAAGGCAGTAGACATGCAGTTGTCATTAATAATCATGCAAATTATGAATGAAGGAAATTATACATTATTGCCAGGCTTATTCCTGAGCATGCAAACATGTTTCACCATAGTTTACAAATATAATCAGATAAATATAGAATTGAAGGAAGCATACCGGCTGTATTCTCATCCTCGAGATCAATCTCCCGCCGAAGAGCCGCCTCCTCGTTTCTAAGCTCAGTGGGGATTGGTTTTCCTTCTGCAAAAGGGAAAAGAAAATCGAAAAACGTTCACAATGAGCAACAAGCCAAGTATAAAAACACATAATATTGGGGAAGAAAGGTAAAAAGCAGTAGCAACCTTGAAGCGCTTCTCTTATCTTGCGCTTCTTCTCATAAAGAAGACGCTCTTTTCCTTCCAAACTCTTCCTATACAGATACTCTCTCCTCAAGCGGATATTTCTGCGCAGCATTGTTTCAAGCTAAACAGAACCTGAGATAGAAGAAGAACGACTGAGAAAGAGCGAAGTAGATGTGAAAGCGACGATGAGGAACAATATACGAAGGGTGAAGGGGGGGTCTAATGTGAGCCTCTGATGCTAGTATAACAGGTTGCGGGTTGGACCGCCTCAAACCACGGGCTAGTTGGCGCGAAAAAGCCAACCTGAACGCCTTTTTTTAAAAAAAAAAAAACTTATTTGTAATCTTGAAGCCTAAATGTATGCGCAGAACACCGAAGTCAAAAACAAGCACCGATTAGAAGCAGAAAATCACAGGAATGATGCGATGAGAGAGAAGACAGAGAACAATATAATTTCTGTTACTGCATTCTTGTCAATTTCCACGGCATGCAACGAAATTGACTTGACATAAATCTCGTTTGCCAAATTGCTCAACGACTTGAAGAAGCAGGCATGCCTTCAAGAAATTGATATTTATTTGCCAAAAAAAAAAGGAAAGAAACATAAAATACTGACTCAGAATAGAAAGGAGGGTTGTCTGCGTGAGGAGACAGGAACGCAGCTCAGGAGGAGAGAACGACGGTCGAGAGATGCACCGGCAACAACGAAGACCTACAAGGCTGCAACAAACAGTGAGAGGACGGAGGAGCTGCCGAGGTGTTTGAGAGAGGGTGAGAGGGCAGAGGCGCGAGACTGAGACGGACTGAGGGGGGGTATTAGGTCTAAGGGCGACTGCAAAGGGATTAACATTTCTTAATAAAATATCAATTACATAAAGTGAAAACCACAAAACTAACTCTCGGTTTTTATACTTTTTCTCAATTTAGGTTTTGATCCATGTACTTTTAAAGTTTTTCTGAAGTTTAATCTATCTGAAATCATTAATCTCAATAATTTTAAAATTATCTAAATCAGATATTAATAGTGTTAAAATTGTTTATGTGTCGCTAATACCATTATTTTTTTTGTCGTGGCCTAATGATTAGATATGATCAATATTTATATGGACTGATTAAACTTATTTTTGGTTTCTGTAGTTTATAATGATTTAGGTTTGGTTTCCTGAAGTTTAAGAGTGGTCGTTTTGACCATCAAGTTTTCTCTATCGAAAATTGTTAATTCCTGTTGTGACATCTTGGAGTATTATCCCTGTTTAGCCGTCTGTAGGTACAGGGTTTTTATCCTTTTGGAATCCCATAGTTACCCAAAAGGCTCCTTGGGTGTTAAAGGCCACGCCTGACTACATATATGGCATTCACTCTAAACGAATCTAACCGATGTGAGACTTGAGTACACCTTGTCTATTGCGTCTCCATTCTCTCTTCACCTACTACGGGATCCTTTAGGATGTTAAGTCCCTAGCAACACTTGGTGTGACTACATATATGGCCTTCACTTTGGATGAAGTCCAACCGATGTGAGACTTGAGCGCACCTTGCCTACTGCATCTCCCTCCCCCTTCACTCACTACGGGGATCTATCAGGTGTTAGGTCCCTAGCAGCGCTTGATGTAACACTAAGTACTACTAGGGACCTAACACCCTGAAGGACACCAAGCATTGTTAGGGACCTAACACCCTGAAGGACCTTGTAGTGGGTGAAGGGGGAAGGGAGACACAGCAGGTAAAGTGCGCTCAAGTCTCACATCGATAGAATTTCGTCCAGAATGAAGGCCATATATGTAGTCGAAGTGTGATCTTTGACATCCGAGACTCCTTTTGGGTGACTATGGAATCACAAAAGAACAAAATCGTGTGCCTACGAGCTGCTAAATAAGGACAATACTTCAGGATGTTACAAGAATCGAGCCAAGTGCTATATTTCGAAGCTTGTGTGCAGTAACATAATATACTACTGTTCAATTTTAGTTTGAGGTTAGGAGCTGATTTAAGCTAAGAAAACACTTCATGATTCAAAAGGGAATCTTTTTAATTGGCAAAGGATATTTTGGAGTTCTTAATGTATATAGATACTTTATATTGAATTTGGAATAAGGATTAAAGCTGCGATATTATCATGGTTGGTGGGTGTTATTTGAAATTGGAAAATTTGTTTCAAGCTTGATTTAAGGGTCTAGACCCAAAAATATCCATAAACTTTTCTCAAATATGCATTTAGCACTATAAACTTTACTTTGTGCAAAAATATCTAAAAATTTATTTATCTAAATGAGGCAAAAATACCACATCTGTTAACCCGATTATTCTCTACATTTATGTGTTTTTAGGGCAATTTTCCGATATTCTAGCATAATTTACCAAATTGCCCTTGATCACCTTAATTTCTTAAAAATTACGCATTTTCCTTTGTTTAAGATGGTATGTACACAAGACATCCTTAAAAGTTTTACTATTTTATCTGAACTTTAACTAACTTTTAATAACACATTTAGTCTCATTTTCTTGATACAGAAAGTCTGGATATTACACCTTCAAGTGAAGACCCAATGCTCCCAAGAGGCTTAAAGTCGCTTTGATGATTGAGCATCTTTGACAGTATCAAACTCGATGGTTTTCCTCAAGTTCCAGGATCCGGGGTGTCAGTTGCCCCATTGTAGCTACCCCCTCTGCTGCTTAACAAATTTGGGGCTCTTTCAAAATGTTTTTTTTGTTGTTTTTTTAGATACTTAGATTTTACATAAAATGAGTAACATTTTGATTTTTTATAGGTAATGTTTGTACATTAAAAGTGTCAACCTCATATTCAATTTTAATGTGTTTATCTTTGAAAAATCACAAAAAACAATTGTAAACATAAACATTTTTTGTCCATAAGATATCAATAAAATGTCACTCATTTCATATAGAATTTAAACATGTAAAGAAACAATAAAAAAATATTTGGAAGGAGCTCCAAATTTCCGGAGCAGCAATGGGGCAACTGAGGCCCCAAATCCCAAGTTCCATTGTTGTAACTAAACATTGCGATTTCCATGGAAGAGAAAATCAATGGCATGACGATCACAAACCTCAGAACCAAAGTGTTAATGACAGAGATCAAATTTTGCTCTATCAAGGTGGCGAGGATGACATTCTAAGTACCACATTTAGCAAGATATAGGACCAACATCTCCAGTTAAAATCTGCCGAAGGCATATCAGAGAAGAAACTAGCAAGAGAGAAATCGTTCTTCACGAATTGAAGCTCTTCATCCATTCGTGCACATTCTGTTGTGAAAGTTGGTCTCATGAGTGTGCGTCAAAAGAAGCTAGTCCCACATTGTTTGGGAGAATAAGAGATCAAATCCATATATATATCAAGATGCTTCATGGGCTAAGAGGAATGGTGGGCTCACGCGCACAACGAATGGGCCACCAGTGGGAAATTTAGTCGAAATCCGGCGATTTCCCCCCTGCACGTAAGTTAAAGGAGTGTTGGCGCAATTTTATGAAATTATTTTTGGCTCAACATAAATATTTATTTTTATTTATTAATTGACCAAGTCAATGGGCCCATCCAAAAGTGTATGTTTTTCGAGTTTCAGATTCGAGGGTCCTCTCCATCCAAAAATTGGCCTTTCCAACGGTACCATCGGCCTTATGGGTGTACCTGTTCGGCCAAGGGATTTTTCGACACTTCTTGTGCTCGCTCATGCCTCCGGTCTGTGTCTATAAATAGAGTTCCCGTCAGAACACTTGGGACACAAAAAAATTCCTCTACCTTCTTTCTTGCATTGCCGATTTTCTCCTCTGCATTCTTCCTTCCTTCCGCCAGTTCTGTAAACCCTACTCACACATAAGGGATCCATTTAATCCTGAGGGTGCCGCTTCATCTTTGCCGGTTGCAGAGGAATAACTCTTAAGAACAGTGTCCTTTGACACAACTCAGATCTTCGTTATTCCGCTCGTGCTTGTAATCAACACATTCAAAACACAATTTTTGCTCAAATTTGCGTGTGGGAGCTTTATGATTCCGGTGGATCTCATAGAAACGATTCTTCGGCAGGGTCCTTTAGATCTCAAACATCTTAAACCAGATCTCTTGAGGAGAGAAAGCAGTACGAGCCTTACGAGATAGCTTCTTGTATGAGAGAACCTCCTGACATGCTTATTAACCATTAGGAATCTAGAGGAACTTGAGAAAGTCATAGAACTGGCGATGCTGTGCAGTTCGGATTTCTGAGAAGAATCCATGGTCGATGTCGATGAGCAAAGCGTGTTCGCACTTGACGCAGAGTCGAGCGGCCAGAAACGGCAGAGGAGCTTGGCAAAGAAGGAATCTGTGTATCCAAAAAGTAGCCTTGTTTGCGAATCAAAGCAAGTTTCGGGGAGGCCACACTTCACGAATAGAGGACCAACCTCATCTATTATATGTTGATGCTTATCATCATCACCATCATGCTACGAAGGAGGCCGGGCCATATATAGAAGCGCACAAGCACAAGAACAAAAAATAACGAATGAAAGAAAGAAATGAAAGGAAATGAAGATGAATTTGTATTTATCATATTAATGTAACGTGTGTGTGTGTGTGTGTAATTGATTTGAATTCCTATTCTAGTTCTCTTCGCCTGCTACTGCCCACTGGTATAACGATGGGATTGTCGAAATTTCAAACTAATTTAATGCAAGCAAATGGAGAAATACTCACAAACTCTCAGAGTACCACATCATCCATGCTCTACTCAATATAAATATTCCAAGTATACTCTATCATGGATTCAATATCTCATAAATTATTTCTAATTTTTTCTCTTTTTTCATACGATAGGTCTTATTACATTGTGGTATGTAATCTGAGCAAATCACAGCCGTTTAATTCAAAAAAAAAAAAAGATATATGGATCATTGAATGTCCAGTTGGCTGAAGTGAGAGAATTTGACCGTTGGATTGCTGAGACAAAGAAGATAGTGCCACGTTGCTTACGGTGCTCGGCAAGTTCAAACTTCAAGCGTCCCCATCATTTGCATGCACTCTCTAGCAACAAATGGTCATGGTATATAACCAGATGGGATATCAATTTTTTTTTAAGAGATTTGATGTTGACACAATCTATTTTTTTTCCTATTTTTTGGGTTAATTTAAATTTATTTCATTCTTAAATCAAGTTAATCACTAAATTACCTTTCCTTAATTTTAATTAGGTGATTGGGGATATCCTAAAATTTTAAAAAAAAGTACGGAAGGAGAAATAAATCACATGCTAGAGCATTAATAATATTCGTAATTTCAAACCTCTCATTACCTTAGTTGCTAAAAGATCATCAACTCTATTGCCTTCTCTTGCAATATTTGACAGCTCCCAATTCCTGTACTCTCCAGAGCTTCACAGATTCAAGCATTGCCGTACTATATTAGTACTCTCCCATTCACATCCTTTGATGTCACCTACACTCAACATACCAAATAATATTTGACAATCAGTTTCTACTACTATTTTTCCATCCCCCATAGATTCCCACATTTTATTGCTTCTAGCAGTGCCAAGCTTTCTGCCATGAAAGCAGACAACGCCTTGACCTTCAGCCCAATTCCTCCTAGAAAATTGCCATTCCAGTCTCTTCCCACAATTCCTAGAGCAGCCTCCTTGTTCTCTTTATTGAATGCAGCATCCACATTTATTTTCACTGCACCTCTCTCAGGCTTGATCCACTATGTGTTTCTTTCAGCACTTTGTAACCTCTTTTCCTTCAATCTTGATGCTTCCTCATAATCTCTTATCATCCGTATTGCATTAGCTACACACGACCATGCATCCACCTCCATCTTACCAAAAACATATTTGTACCTTCCTTTCCAGATGCCCCAGCAAATAATGCCATACCCCTCTCATCAAGTCCATCCTTAGCCTTCAACCAGTCCTCTAACCACTCACCCACTCTATGCATATTCATAGAGTTAAATCTCAGTGAGAGTGGTGAACCAAACTAACATTGCTTTGCCCAAGGGCATAGGAACAGTAAGTGCTCTAGTGTCTCAACCTGTTCATTACACAAATCACACATAGGATGGTGAGCACTTCTTCTTGTATAAAGCTTCTCTGGTAGCTAATGCACTATTAACTAATCTCCACATAAATTGGCTAATCTTAGGTGGCATTTGAATATTCCACATACTATTCCATAATTGCTTTGAGGGACTATAGGAGGTTCCTAGATCCGCTCCGTTTCATATTATAAGAAACAAATAACCGTTGGAGAGGTTGGTTAAAATTTACTGGATACAATAAATACGTAAAATAATAATAATAATAATTCTCTTGGTCAAGAATACCCTCATTTATGTGGGACGGGAGAGAGAGACAAATGAAAATAAATTTGAGTAATACCCCGTTTGATCCTATCTATAAGAAACTTCTAACATGTTTAATACATATCAAGAAAAATCTTAAAACCTATTAACTCTTCCTTCAAAACAATTTTTCAAATTTACCCCTATTTAATATATACCATGTCACATGATAACAAAGTCAACACATAATAAATAAAAAGTAAGATCGTACATTCACATGAAAAATTTAATAAGGTAAATTATAAATAGAATCAAATAAAATATTATCGTTCTGCCTATAAACAGGACAAGACGAGTATGAGTTATTCAATTGGGTAAAATGGGCAGCCAACAAAAAAAAAAATTAGACAGGGAAATGGTTCTTTTTTTGAATTTGAGAGATACTTGAAATATATGAGATCAACCCAGAAGAAAATCTTTAGGATGAAGAATAATGGATATTGAAGAGCATTTATTTGAACAAAATAAACATTGAGATCCAAACAGATTCAACGTCTGGATGCCTTGGCTGATTTTTTTTTTTCAAAAAAAAAACAAAAGAAAGAAATCTGGACTACTGTGATCCATCCATATTTATGATGTCGATTTAGAGCTACCAGATCCACTAAAAGCAAAAAAAGAAAGAAAAAACTTGTGGATTTTATTTCTAGGCTGTTAAGATACTACCTCATCCTTAATATAGTTAATTTATTTAGATATATTAAAGAAGTTAAATATACTAATATATTTATCATTTTTTCCCAAACTAATTTATCTCACTTATAAATTGATAAATAATCTAATATACATGCAAGTATTTCAGAATTTTTATAATTTAAAGTATGTTATTTAGCTTTCTCTCCGAAAAATCGACTAGGGCTTACATCAAGGATCATGTTTTCACATAAGTCAAAGGCTCCTTGCATGAAACCACGTAATTAAAGACGCGTCTCAAAATGAAGCTAAGGCACTGAATTTGGTTTTATTGATGCAGTTGTTTTTCACCATACACATATCACCCACCCATGTCAACCCACCCTCTTCCAATCTAATATAAAACTTAAATTAAACACATACACAGTAAAATCACGATTTGCAATTTTGTTTTTTGTTTTTACAAAATTTATGGATCTGGTGCAGTATTACAATGGGGTAACAGCTAGTTGGTGAAGTAAAAAATCTAGTGACATATAATAATGCGAATGTCTATTCACAGTAAAGCCCTCTGCCACCCGTCAATCTTCAAACATTGATTCTAAAAAGTGTTTTAGAGGAAGATATCCAAAAAAAGACTCAAATGAGTGATTTGTCCTCCTTACTCTAATCTCTTCATCAATTTTTCATTTGATCTACACTCTTAATCCTCGTTGCCGAGATCTCCCCACCTTACATTGTGCTTTGCAGCAAGATAGTGAGCCCCAACTGGTCCTCTGCTGCCATAGGGGTAGAGCTCAGGAGCAATCTTCTTGCTCTCAAGTTCGTTCAGCAAAGGGGTGAAAAGTGCCCAAGCTGCATCAAGCTCATCACTTCTGATGAACAATCTTCGCTCGCCTTCTATTGCATCCAAAAGTAACCTCTCATATGCATCTGGTATTTCGCATGGATACCTTCACATAATGTATGAGTGTTACAATTAATGCTGTTGTAGGAAACTCCAAAGCAGGCATAAATCAGACTAGACATAAATATGAAATATATACAAGGGTACGCTTGAAATGAGATTAAAGGAGCAGGAAAGAACGTGAAAGGTTTACTTTGGACCATCTTCTTATCTTGATTTATATCCAAAACAAATATTTACTTTTGCTCTCTTATCCTCCATTTTCTTCAATCAAATTATACCTAGAGGAAGAAGTTCACTCCAACATACTGCAAGTTTGGTAACATCATATGCATCTGTTCAGTTCGTCTTTTCCTTTTCCTTTCCTTTCCTTTTTTCATTTGAGCCGGAATATATGAAGTTCATACATTCCATGATATTACCACATGAGGAGGTTGGGAACTTGCATATCAACAGAAAAGAATTCAAGATGCAATTAAGTGTTTTACTCCCATGAACTCATGAAGCTTGGTTCTTAAATATATTATTTATTTAACAAGCGAACTGAACGTGAATAGCTAAATTATTATTATTACTAAGGGCGGCTTAGTGCATTCCACTAGGTGGAGTCTGGGGAAGGACATATATATATATATGCAGTCCTTACCCCGCAAGCCTTGAGGCTATTTTTAGGATTTGAACATGTAGTTTCAATGCCATATGTAGCAACTTTACCATTACTCCAAGGCTCACTTTCTCTAAATTAACTACTACTGTTATTAATTATTCACTCTCTTTAAGTTAACTACTACTATTATTAATTATAAATAATCTACAGCTCTTCCATTTAAAGTTGATTCAGTCAACTCTACGCTGTATTATATTGGCAATATTTATACCTTGCTCGGAAAAGCAGATTTAGATCACTTCTGTCCAGTCTCATCCCTAGGCCAGGAACTTTGTTATTGATCTTCAAATATATAGCTTCATCAGGTTGCACACGAAGTACGAGCTCATTTGTAGCCTTGTCTAGATCTGTTCCAAAATTCCGCTTGTACAGGTTACCTGGTACATGTCGGAACTGCACTCTGATTTCTGCACTGGATACATGTTTGGACCCTTTTTGTAACTATAACTTGACAAACTCACAATCCACCTAAAGTGTTTGCGCAGAGGGGCAAAAAAAAAAAAAAAGCACATACACACACACAAAAGAAAAAGAAATCGTACCGCTTAGTATGGAGAGCCTTGCCAGCTTTCATAAGGAAAGGAACGCCATCCCATCTAGCATTGTCAATAAAAAGAGCTGCCGCAGCAAATGTTGGAGTAATACTACCATTTGGGACTGTTGGGTCATCTGTATAGCCAGGATATGACTTGCCACTCTTGTTGTGGCCCTTATATTGGCCAACAACAACATTTTCAAGTTGCAGCGGTCTCATTGATCTCAGAACCTTCACCTGATTTACAATTATAATAAATCAATACGCTGCATGGCATGGATCGTATATAATAATACGCAAGTTTCAAAATTTACAATATCTTGATGAGGTGCAGAAAGCACAATGGAACATTGTGCAAAGCAAAGTCTTTGGGTTTTGCAACTCCCACCTCAATAGCAGGCAGTGTACCAATAAGTTGATTAAAAAATGGGTACCAATTATCTCAATGGGTTTTGCGAGGAATAATTGATGTAAATTAAGCAATGCATAAGTAGACCATGGTCTAGAAAGTTTCTAAAAGTTTATAGCATACAGTGTGAATCATAAGTAATTATATGTTGGTTTCATATGTACAATATCTTGATGAAGTGCACAATGAAACATTGCGCAAAGCGACTTCTGTGGGTTTTGTATCTCTCACCTTAATAGCAGGCAAAGTACGCATAAGTTGATTAAAAAAATGGGTACCAAAATAACCTCAATGGCTGTAGTGAGGAAGACTCGAAGTAAATTCAGCAATGCATAAAGAATAGAATCAAAATATGAGGTAAGTATATTTACAATAGACATAGCTACCTTTTCATTTCTGACATCCTCAGCATCCAAGCTGACAGGAGTTTCCATAGCAAAAAGTGCCAGTATTTGTAGAAGATGATTTTGCATGATATCTCTTATTATTCCATAGTTATCGAAATAGCTAAGGAAAAAAAACAGAGATAGATTAGTGTAATGCATTTTTCTTAAGTACCTTAAGCAACATATGACTCACCCCCCTCTTCCCTCTGTTCCAAAATCTTCGGAAAATATGAATTGCACGTTGCGAATGTAGTTCCGGGACCATAGAGGCTCAAAAACAAGATTTGAAAAGCGAAGCACAGACAGGTTCTCCACAAGCTCTTTACCCAAGTAATGATCAATCCTGAACAATAATCAATGAGTTCAAAATGTTTTTCTATAGCTTGTCAAGATACTTTTAATTAAAAAACAAAAGAAAAGAAAGACAAACAGGGAACCAAATTCACCTAAATATTTGCTCTTCACTGAGGTACTGCTTCAAACATCCCGTTAGTTCGCTAGAAGATTCTGAATCACGACCAAATGGCTTTTCAACAATAACCCTCGTCCAGCCCTTTTCTGACGAAGCTTTATGACTGGCACATCGCACTACATCTACAAATACGTTTGGAGGTACTGACAAATAAAACAACCTGTTTGAGAGCCTTCCACCCTGAAATAAACCACTTCCAAGTATTAGCAAGGCATAGAGTTTCAATTCAGCTGACCAGGAATGAACCTGTGAAGAATGGATTCGACAATAATAATAACGTCTGTGTCTGGAATATGCTGGAAATTCATGTTAGACATGATGCTACAATTTATATTATACATGGACACTTCAGATTCCATTGTGCTGTGGCATCCACATTAGGTTTGAGTCCCATGTTCATAATAATGTTTACGCTTTCTAGGCAAACCTATTGCGCAAACTCCAATTTAGTATGTTCATGAATCCATCGATTGAATTAAGCCACATAGAAAATGATTTCAACTTTATGATCAATGACAGTAAATAAAAACTTGCGCACCCTAGTATCCGGCAGCTAGTAATGAAGAAATACTGAACTTCATGAAGTTTTCTTATCGATTTTTTATTCCTTTTTTCTTTTTTTGCCTGAGACCAGCACAACATCAGCAACCTACTATTGGAAAATAAGCAATAGTAAGACGGTTCAGGATTGTTTAAGTTACAAATATTTGTGTTAAGATTAAATAAACAAATAGAATGTAAGAACAGTTAGTAGA
This sequence comes from Vachellia collinsii, assembly GCA_006871305.1. Classification (NCBI taxonomy): domain Eukaryota; kingdom Viridiplantae; phylum Streptophyta; class Magnoliopsida; order Fabales; family Fabaceae; genus Vachellia; species Vachellia collinsii. Next base: position 24,387 of record QFDD01000938.1, read on the forward strand.
TATATCACCGGAGTCCATAATGAATTTAATGGTCAAATAATTAAATTGACCACCTTAAAATTTTTCGGCACGTTGACAACTTTATGATGAGATTAGGTATTGGTCGGTAAACTTTGGTGTTCAATAAATGGCTATCTCTGCTTTAACCTCAGTTCTGCTGTCTCATTATGTGATATGGAAAAAAGAATAATCAGAAGATAGAGTAGATATATAACCTCCTTTTCTTTCAGCTTGCAGTCGAGTTCTGCAAAGTGATCCTCAGAGTTGTACTGACCAGAATGATAAAAGCATCTTTTTAGGAACTGATCCATTTTATCTTCACAATTTTCCCTGTAATCTCAACTTGTCTCGGTATAATACCAAATGGAAGGAACGAGGGAGAGATGAAATTTTTTCACATCATACTGTCATGTTACATTGACGGAAATAAATACCTCTTATCAATTCTGCAAGTTAAAGTTTTGCTGATTGTGTTCCTCAACTCTTCAGTGGTCATTTTCGATCGAGCATATCCAAATATAATGAAGTTCTACATAAACATTATGAACATGGAACCTCAGGTTTTGAGTCGCAAAATAGTTAAGCATCACTGCCCAAAAAAAAAAAAAAACCAAACCTCAGGTAGACAATCTTCATAGTAGAGAGCAAAGAGTGCAGGAAAAATCTTCTTTTTAGCAAGGTCTCCAGAAGCTCCAACAACAGTTATACTAAGGTTGGATTGCGTTGATTCTAAGGAAGACAATGGAAACGATTCTTCTACTGTTGAAGGTTTGGTGTTTTCTGTGGGCAATGCACTTCCTGCTAAACCTATGCCGTAGTGAATAATTAGAAAATACTCAAGGATTCAACACTCAACAGTTATGGAAGCCCATCTAAAGTCAAATAAAATGGTGCTTCAAATAAGTTGTGCGTTCAGAGCAACAAGACACCATGAAAGTTCCTTAAATTTCAAAGGGCTTGGGACGTAATAACAGATTTCAAAAATAAGTTCTTTTATTTACATAAAAAAAGTTTTAGAAGCATAAAGGGGGCATCAGTAATAGAGTAATCAGCTCAAACTTCAACCCCAGATCATTATGCTTCTTTCAATCTGTAAAAGTTATAACATTGAGAACACTACCAACGTTGCAATTCAAAAGTGAGGCCAAAACAGTTAAGAACTGTACACAATGATTAGGGGTAAAAATAGGCCAGACTAAGCTTTGGTTAAATAGGTCTGAGCCCATAACGAGAGCCAAAACCTGAGCCGAAACCTATATACAGGGATTGTTTTATGTTCAAGTCTAAGCCTTCAGAAGACCTGGCCTAGCTTGAAGCTTTTTTACAAGCCTACTTACAATGTAGGCCTTTAAGAAGGCCTCATATTTCAAGCACTAAAGGTCGCAGATAGGCTTTAAACTTGTTAAAACCTATATTTTTACAGATGGAAGGATTTTAAATAGGCTTTTTAGCCTATTTAAAGACAACACGTAATTAAACAGGACTAAGCTACTAAAAGAAAAGCCGGGCCTATTTAAACAAGCAGGCCTTTAAATAGGATGATTGATGATGATATATGGGTTACACCAAGGAACCAGGTGGGTATAATGGGGGAGGAGAGTACAGAAAGTTATTATAGAATAGCAATAAGAAACATGAATATTCTTGAATTGAAAAGAATCAAAACTAAGAAGGAACAAAGATAAGAAGATGAAAAATATTTGCTCCCAAAACTCTGAACACCAATTAAGCCTAAAATAGAGAAATTTGAACACCTATTGGTTTTAATATTGATTATAGCACTTACTCAGATTAAGGATGACCCAATCTGAGTACAAGATAATAAGAGAAACAATAAGATTAAGGATCTTATTCTAGCTAGAAGGGAAAGAGGTTGTCTATAAAAAATCACGAACAATTGTTTGTTCTGAGAAAGAAACCAACTTCAGGAATCCAAGATTATGACTTATTGTTATATAAGGAGTTGATAACAAAACCAGCGAATGCATTGGACAAGGTCAAATAATTAATAGTACAAATTAATCTGTATATAAAGACAAAGTTGGTCACTTGTGTCAGGAAATCTCAACCAAATTAACGTGGTTTTCTTACCATAACAGATACAGATGAGATAAGAAGGGTAAAGGCTGTTAAACAAATACGTGCTCTTCAAATTTATTCAATTTTATCTATTAGGGTAGTAAGCAGCAAGGAAGGAAGCTCTCTAACTTTATCTACAACAAATTTCTTCCAATTTCAGCTAAAGAGTAATACTGGTAAGTGATAAGGCAGTACACCAAAACACTAAATCAATTGCCCCGGTAACAATAGACAAGCATCACGTGCGAGCTGCTTGATCATTATGAAAATATGGCCTAAATTTTTCCATATCAGTTGATACAGCCAGGGTTGAACCAACCTCTTTAAAAAAAATTGGGGAATTTCTTTTTTAGTTAAGTCTTTCTCTTACACGAAACAAGTACAACTTGTACTTTTCAAAATATGATTGCTATGTAATCTTTTTATTGGAATATATTTGATTTCCATTCAAAAAATTATATATTTCAAAAACTAAAAGTAGCGACTCAATGATCAAATCTTTCTAGCAAAATCTGAGGAAGGTGCCCCAAAACAAAAAACCAAAAACAAAACAAAACCACCACCACGGTAGATCGTTCAGTCGAAGACATTTCAACGGCGACCAAACGAAGTTTATGCTTCATAGTATAAAAAATACGTAATCAAGATCAAGAAATTAAAAGCAAAACAGAATGTGAATTGGGATCAAAATATATCGGAACAAAAAACTCACCATCCTGGGACGAAACAGCATTTAATGGATTCCCATTTGAAGAACTGAGCCGAAAACAGTTTCTAACTTGAGTTCCAGAGCGAATAGGAGAATTCCATAGAAGAGAAGGTCTGCTTTCATTTCTTACAGAAAACGACGTGAGAATGGCCGAAAAGGGATTGCTATGACTGAGATAAGATGCCATGCGATATTCCCTATGAAGGACTGAAGCTCGATTCCGTGAAGAAGAATCATATACGGAAGGAATTCGATCGGAGACGGAGACCCTGGTGGGCTAAGTGCAGGACTCGTAATGAAAGCTTACAGTTAATCGTTGAAGGAAATGGATAAACAAATCTAATAATCTTTCGTGTCTTCTTCTGATTTGCTATAAGGAAAAAAAAAATATGGTAGGATTTTGAAGAACGTTAATTACTGTTAATCTGTTGCCTGATTAATTGCTGTTAATTGTACTCAAGACAAAAAAAAACGGTAATTAGGTGGTATGCTATTTTTATATTTTTTTTATATGCTTAATGAATCATTACAACCTATGCATTGTGTTATCATTTTTAACTAGTTGATTACCCATACCATGCATGGGATGAATGAATAACCTTATAATTATTAGTAAAAGTGAGGAATTACAATATGATAGTTTTTTTTTTGAAAATACAATCCTTATTTCATCATATTTGATAATATAAAATATTTTTTATAATAATATTTCAGTAGCATACCTACATTAGATTTAATATTTTTATTTTAAATATATTCATGATACAACATAAAACTTAACATGCATGAAAATTGTATATAATAGAAGTAAGCAAATTGGATAATATGGGTGGAGGTTACAAAATATACAAAGTTAAATAAACTATAATATCATCTAAATTGATCAATTAATGCTGCATTAGAATACATAAAGGTTCAAAATGTTATCACTATTTGTATCTCCCACAAATCCAGTGAAAGTCACAAATTGTATGATCCATTATAATTAAAATAGAATTTTTTTTAAGTTATATCTATTAAAAAAGAATTTTATTGAAGAATTTTATCGGTTTTTTAAATTATAAATCCATGCTTAAAAGTTTGGGAATTCTTTAACCTAGTAAAAAAAATAAATATATCATCTTGTAATGTATGCTTAGTACCGTATGATTTTTCACTTTATTCTTAATCACGTTATTTATATATAGTCTTACTATCAATTTTATTTTTATGTTGATGTATTAATTTACATTAATTATGAATGTATGAAAACATATATAGCAAACATTTCTTATTTTAAGAATATTCAAATTTTTTCTTACAAATTATTCAAACCCTTTCAATTATAAATATTTACTTAAAAAATTCAAGATCAATTATTCATCCTCTTATGATACTTGCTTGAAACTCGTACGATTTTCTGATTTTTGTTTTTGATATTAAATTAATTATGAATGTATTCAAAACATATCATATATAACAAATATTTATATTTGTTTTAGCTATGAATATGTAGTTAAAAATATTAGGAATTGTTTTTACTAAGTGAGAAAGCAAACATATGACCCCCGTGGTATGCTACTTCCATTTTTTTAAAATAAATTGCATTATTTATATCTTGATTTGCAATATAAAATTAATAATGAACTTATTCAAAACATATTATTTAGAACAAATATTTCTTATTTTAATAAGGTTCTCAAGTTTTTCAGATACATGATTAAAACTTATAGCAGAAACCAAAGCATGTCCCCTGCTTAACACGTGGGGAGTGTGTGAGTTTTGTTGCACGTAACTCCCCACTACTTATTATAAAGAATGTAACTGCTCACTATTTTTTTATGATGAATTTAACTCTCCACTACTTGTACTATTTACAAAGCATTTCATCTTTTTCAAATTCAACTAAAAATTATTTTAATAATTTATTATAACTAGTGTTGGAAACATTAAAAAAAAAGTTATATTATGTATATGCAACTATAAAAGAATGAAATTGTAAAAATAATACAAAAATAATACAATATCAGTCTTGCACAATTGGAAAAAAAATTAACATTGTATGATCTAACTTAAAATTGATTACAAACTAAATTTTTAAATGTTGTTATTTCATAAAATCACATTGGCAAGAACAATTTATCAAATGAAATTAATCCTCAAATGGAATCATTAGACATACGTCACGAGAAATGTTCCACCTCCTGGATCGCAGGATTGACCAATAACCTGGATGTATACATAGACTTGGAAAACCCTTCTTTTTGCTGTAAAGGCAAAATGGTCCCAATTATGCACATGCTTAAATTGGCTCAGCACTTAAAACAAAGATGGATAAATCATTTAAGGAGATGCAATAACATGGTTTTTTGTACATTTTAACTCTCACTCTACATAGCTTTATAATCAAAATAGTTGGTCCATTGTTTTGTTTTAGATTGAATCTCAAAATTTCATTAGCAAGTCACCTCATAATGTACACTCAAGTTTAGCCATTCTAAAACATGCAAACATGGTAAAGGACCCATAAACATAACATAAAAAAGGAGATAAGTCAATATGCCATCTACAACAGCATGCTTAATGGGGAAAAAACACATTATAGAAGTTTACTTTGCATTGCATGGTTGTATGTCAACTTTACACTGAGGACATCCACTCACAATGCTTTGATCATGGTCCCCATGTCAATAATCCAATGACATATGCAAATGGCTTACAAGTGTAGGTCAACATAATGCAAATAAAATTAGACAACACTACAACACCCAATTGCAATAACGATCTTACCAACTAAGAAATAATCATCGAAGCTCATCGACAAAATCTAATAGAAAAAAAGAATGAAAATTCAAATCAATGAATGCGTCTATCATCAAGGAAAGGATGACTCAATGTAGAGAACATAAGTTTTCCCTATAAGGGTGACTTGTTATTCTATAAGAGCTAGCAACACGTGACACATAAAAGTAGAAAATAGCATATTTCATGCTCTCTCTGAAATAATTCTTGTGGCATAGAACAAAAGCACTGTTAACGGTGGGATATATATTATCACCCTAAAAACCAATGCAGCAATTAACACTTAATAAAGAAGAAGAAAAATTGAAGGCAATCAGTAACCATTTCTTACATCCTCATGTAACAACAACATATCAATTGATGAAATCTCCTCATATGAATATCAACCAGGCATTGTCCACATTCAAACAACACAAACATTTATCCTCCAATTTTGTCTACTCGGGTTGATAACACAAATAGGGTAAGATGAAATCCCTATGCCTTAACCATGCACTCCCATCAAAACTGCTAAACTAAGAAGCATAGCATGTACACCTAGTGTCATGTAAACCACCTACTTATATTGTAACAACCACATCACCAAAACCAAAACACACACCACGTGAGTGGCTTAGTGCCAGAATTCAAGGGCACCCACTTCTTCCATGACGCATGTAACTCCCCACTAACTATTATGAAAAATGTAACTCTCCACTACTTGTAACAAAGAAAATAACTCCCGACTACTTCCTCCATGATGAATATAACTCCCCACCATTTTCACTACTTACAAAGAAATTCGCCTTATTGAAGCTCAAGTAAAAATAATTTTAATAATTTATTATAAGTAATGTTGGAAATATTAAACAAAATTATATTAGGTATCTACAACTATGAAAGAATGAAATTGTAAAAATAATAAAAAAAATACAATAACATCCATCACTCAATCAAAAAAAAAAAACACAGCATGATCTACCTGAAAATTGATTACAAACTAAACTTATAAATGTTATTATTTAATGTAAATTGAATACAGTAAAATTGATTAAAAACTAAGTTTTTTGGGGAAGTTATTTTATGCAGCATGAATAAGGATAAAATAAACCATTTAAAAAACTCCATGTTTTCTTACTTTTTAGGCAGCAAATTAAGGCTAGTATTTAAATTTTATATTGAAATGACGTAATACCGTGTAATGTTTTACTACGTATCATGAAAAATGTAATTCCCTACTACAAATCATGAAAAATGTTACTTTCCACTACTTCCTCCATGATGAATATAACTCCCCACTATTTTCACTACTTACAAATGTGTTTGCCTTTTTCATATTCAACTAAAATAGTAATAATTTATTATAATTATTGTTGCAAATTAAAAAAATTATATTACGTATCTACAACTATGAAAGAATAAATTGTACAAATAATAAAAAATATACAATATCGACCATTACTCATTTGGTAAAAAAAATAACATTGTCTGATCTAACTGAAAATTGATTACGAATAAAATTTATCAAGGTTGTTATTTAATGTAAAATGAATATAGTAAAATTGAATGCATGCTAATTTCTTAAGGGATGTTATCTTTTTTTAGCATAAATAGGATAGTTAGAAGGATAAAATAAACAATTCAAACCATCTAATTTTGTTCTTTTTAGGTAGTAAAGTTAATCTACTATTTAAATTTTAAATTGATGTTTTAAAATTTGAAACAAAATACAACAACTTCTATTTTATTTTAAATTGAAATAGATATATTTTGGGAGTTATAATTCTTTAGATATCTTGTTTTACTAATGGTAAAATAATATATAATAATGAAATAAAAAATTGAACCCCACGATAGGCACAAATTTATCCTATTATTCGGGCCTTTAAATTAGTTTGATTTAAAAACATCAATACAAAATGTTGAAAAAAGAAGCATATAAAACAAAAAATAATAACCATAAATGAGGATATGCATTACATATCACGATTTAAAGATGGGAGTTGTAGTGGGAAAGAGGTGATCAAATGTATAGAAGAGAGGAGGAGAAGAGGTGGGGCCAAGGAAGGTTAACAACTGCCCATAAACATGAGAAACATTTGAGGGAAAGCAATAGAAAGACCATGTGTCAAGCAGTGGAAATGCTTTGGTCTTTGCTTCAAGATAGTTATAGGATATAGATTTATATTGTAAAATGAAATTAAAAATTTGAAACCACATACAATAACAACTATTTTCATTTAAAATGAAATAGATATATTTTTGCTATTACAAATCTATCGATATATTATTTAAGTAACTATACACCAATACATAGCAATGGGAAAAAATTGGACTCAAGTACAATTGTATAATATTTTTAAGGCATTTAAATTATGCATTTTAAATATAGCCTACAAGATGTTGGGGGAAAATCATACAAAACAAAAAGTTGTAACAGCCAGTGAAGACGTGCAATCTAAATAGAGGTTGTAGTTGGAAAAGTGGTGGACGCATTTACAAGAGAGATAACATTATGAGAAAATATTTGAATTTTTAAAATACAATTTTAAATTTAAAATTTGAAACGAAGTGTTAAAATTGCTAATGAGAAACATTTAAGGGAAAGCAATTGAAACATCACGTGTCAAGCAATGGACATGCTTTGATCTCTGCTTTAAGATAATTATAGATTGGACGATCTTTATTTTTTTTATGCTAGTCTTCACCACTTTAACTATTACACTATTTCAACTAGTTGCACTGTCATAATGCTAAATATAAGCATATTCTTTGGTGGTAATTTAAACATTAATTCATTATGCTATGAGGTATTGATCCCCCCTCACTAGACCAACCCCAATTAGTTCAAGACATTTTACTTAATTTTTATTTATAGACACTATCGTTTTCCACATCCCATATGTCACACAGGGTTAACTCTAGTTTAAAATAATGACTAGAGTTTTTAACCAAACTTTTACTACGAATATTTTCTTATTCTCTTTTTGATGTTTAGTATTCAATTTTGAAATATTCCATACTCATATTTAATTTTTTTTGGCATTTATCTCTTAATTTTTTTATTAGCCAACTTTCCCCTAACTTTCCCCTACTTATCTTTAATGATTTTACCACTAATCTTTGCTTTTTACAGTAATAAAAAGTAAATATTGAAAAGATTAAAAACTTATATGCTTTTTCAGGGTTGCTTCATGTTTCTAATTGCTTCTTTAATTAAAAAAAATCATATGTCATGTGGATTTTTTCCATAAAAAGATATCCATTCGATCAAGATAATGTATAAAATCAAAATGATGTATCATTTTTAATTAATTAATTAATTATTATATATTAAAAATTAAATGTATTCATTTACTTTGGAAAAAAATATTGATTTACCATTAATATCTCCAAAGTGATTTTGTTAAATATATTATAACAGTATCTTTTATTAAAAAAAAATGTATCTCTTACAACATTTAGATATATCTTGCAAAAGTAAAAAAAAAAAAAAAGTCATGAGACTTGTGCCAAAACGTCACATATTTATATAGGAACTAATCTATTATAAAAAAAAAATATAAGAACTAGTCCAGATCCAATTTATAACTATTTTTTAAAAGTCATTATTTGAGGCTTAAAAAGCCTTTCGGGATTAAAGGGAAACATTTAGACTTAACTCATAATCTTTGTACCAAAAATAAAAAAAATAGCTATATAATCAGGAAAAAAATTATAGGAACTCTGCATAATTTTAAGAATTATGCATCTTCTCTTAAAATTTTACACCAAAATATATTTTTGACCCAATTGTTTTAAAGGAAACTTTGGCTTAAATAAATTCTCTGGGCCTGAAAAATTATATTAGAAATATCTTTTCTATTTTTTTATTTTCTTAAATTTATGGCAATTTTCCTTATTTACCTTTTTGCCCAACATTTGCTTTTATATCCATGAATTTATACCAAATGTGCAGAGATATCAATAAACTTTTTCGGGTGAAAAATGATTATGAACTTCAAAATTGGAGCAAGAATGACACAACTGTTGAATTAACCTAATGTCAGTTACCTTTTGTGTTGGCACTACCCGTCTTCTTCTTCATAATAACGCTAATGTGATTTTAACAGTTAACAAAGTATTTTTGCACTTGAAACAAGTTAATTGGTATTTTTGCATTGTGCATAAGTTCCTCATAGATATTTTTGCATCTTAGCTTTGTTTTTAAACTAAAGATGATGGAAATGAGATCCAAAATAAAAAATGAAATAGAGGAAAAGGAGTGGATCTGAATGTTGGGCTTTATAGTGAAGTCACGTACATTTTACATTACTTTTATTTTCCCAATGTTCTCATAATTAACAATACAAAAAAGTTGATTTTGTCGCTGAAAATATAAAAAATCACTATTGAAAAACTTTATTGCTGCACAAAATTTGCTACCATATCGACAAAAATAAGTTGCCGTTAAAAGTACACATCCGGTGGCAACAAAAAGTCGGCCCTGAAATTCACCTTGTCGCCACCAAAATTGTACATTCAGCAGCAACTTTTCTGTCACTATTGAAATGTGTCACAATTATTAAAAAAAATAATAATCACAATAGCAACTGTCACTTCATCACTGGTCAAGTGGTGCTACATCACCACCGGTCATTACATACCACATGTCGTCACATACAGAAAATAAGAAATTAATATAAAAATAACAAAAAGGTTTTTGGTAAATATTTATAATATTTTTTTCCATTTTTATTATATTTTTAACTATAAATTGTCGTTAAGATTCATATTACATTTCAATATTATTTTAAAAAATTATATAACATAATATAAATTATGGTTTGGACCAAAAGTGGGATTATATTTAATATTTTTAAAAATGTTTATTTTGGTGGAGGTTTGAGAGAGCATAAAGAATAACGTATTATTTAATATATCAGACAATTCACATTATATGTTAATTAACATTTGTTAAATTTTATTTTTATTAAAGTGACTTAAAATTTCTCTTTAAAACTATAATAATACATGAAAAAGGACATCTTTTAAAGGTAATAATCCCAAGGTGAATACCTACGGAATTAGGTTTGAAACTATTTTGTGAAGGTTTCAAACATGTTGACCCTATTGTTCTGGATGACTTGATTAGCCATTTGAATCATCAATCTCACCCAGAATTTTCATGGGAAACAATTAACATTTGCTCAATCCAATGTGAAAGATCTTATCAAGTATACAGCTGAAAAAAGTCACTGCTGAAAATCTTACCTTTAGTTAGTGGTGAGAGAAAAAGTTGCCTTTAAAAGTCTTACATTCGACATCAATAGAAAAAGTTGTCATTGATAGTATAATCTTGAACTGCGACAAGAAAGTCATAGCTGAAATTCTCGCCTTCAACGGTTATCACTGAAAGTATGACCTTCATTCGTGATGTAAAAAGTCACCTATAAAAGTCTTCCATCAATGGTGAATGAAAAAAATCACTGCTTAAAGTATAGTTTTCAGGGGTGATGGAGAAGTTACCATTGAAAATATGATCTTTAGTAGAATGTATGACTTTTAGTGGCAAAAGGTATAACTTTTAATGGCTACTCACAAAATCGCTAATGAAGGTTAGACTTTTTTTTGACGGTGAATTTTTTGTTGCTGTTAAAAATCATCGCTGAAAGTTTTTTTTTTTATGTTTGTAATGTAATTTGTTGCATTTGAGAAAAGTGTGGGGAAAGAATTTATAAATTCACATATTCACTTTTGCTCATAAGTTAAAACTTTTGACATGACCTTTGGTAAGACAGCACCATATGATTGGTGATAGTGGAAATGATTAGAGATAGAATTCAATCACTGGATCAATATTTAAAACATTCAAATGATTTTATAAATGATGGGTTAAAGTATAAAAATACACATGAATTTTTATTAAAAGTACATTCAGTACTATATACTTTTCTTACGAGATGCAAAAATATCTATAAATATTTAAAATAGGTGAAAAAAAGTCAAAATCATTAAAGATAATATAATCTCATAACATCATTACTTTTTCTTATGGGGCCCACCTATTTCTCCATACGCATATTATATTTAACTGTTATGATATTTTTATCCACATTTTGAATATTTATGAATATTTTTGTACCTTTAAAAAGTATATAATGCTACACATGCCTTTTTTTTATAGAAAAATTCATGACTATTTTTTCAGCTTAAGCCTTTAATAATTAATGTCAACTATTAGTGGATCTACAAGTGGTCCTAACCTCTCCTTCATTCCCCGTGAGCACACCTAAAGAAGCCAATCTCAACATTGCCTCAGCAAATTTTCTGGGAAACAACTTGGGGTCTACTCCCATTTTTTCCACAAATGGAGCTGTTCTGTTATCAGCAATCAAAAGTTGATCTGAAGCAAGTAATGCTTTTTTCCTTTCCAAAAGGTTCTTGAAAAAGAGATTATCAAGTACTGTTGGTGTCTCATCAAAGCTCACAGGTGGGTTCTCTCTTGCCTCTGCAGTTCCTGGGGCCTTACATTTTTGTTTAAGCTCATTAATTACATCCTGGGTTAAATTTGGGTCTGGGTTCCCACTTTTATCGTAGTTGTATAATCTATTGCTAAACACAGCACAATGAGAAGCTCCAACAGAATGTGCACCAAGAAGAACCACAAGATCTTCCTTATTAAACCCTTTCTTCTTGAATAGTTGTAGCATTTGATCCATCGACCAAGCCGGCGACGGGAGGTTACTGTCGGCATTCGAAGCAAGCGAAATCAATCCGTCCCGACGACCACCTAACTTAGGTTGAGGAGGCAAACCACCTAATACTAAAGATTCTGAAGCTGCAAATGCTAAAGTATCAGCACATGACACAGTCCCTGGACATTCTTGCTCTAACTTCTCTTTAATGTCATCAATTAGATCAGCTCCTTTAAGGAGTTCACCATTGGACATTGATGATTTCTCCACATCATCCCCAGTTGACATTCCGTCCAATAAAATTGAGGCATCGCATCCCTGTTTATAAATTTTAAGTACATTGGGTTTTAATTAGAAATCGATCACAATGATAAATGATATAGAATTTTTGTCAAAAGTGTATCCAACACCATATACCATTTAGAGCTGTAAAAATAACCATAGATTAAATTCAACATGGAGGAAAATATAAAAACAGTTAAATATAATCTAATACTGTTTTTTTTTTTGCGGTGGAGCTCATGTTATATTTACACATATATATATTGGTGTCAGGTTATATTTAAACGGTCATGACATATTTAATCCCATTTTAAATATTTATAGGTATTTTTTATCTTCAAAAAGTATAGATGCTGAGTGAACTTTTTATTAAAAGTATGTCGAGGATTATATATCTTTTAGAAGTGTAAAAATACGCATGGACATTCAAATTGGTGCAAAAATGTTATGATCGTTAAATATAACCCGATATAATTATTTTTCATGGTGGGGCCATGCTATTTTATGGTTATGACATTTTTCTCTCATTTTAAAGGTTTATGTGTATTTTTTGCACCTCCCAAAAATATAGGTGTCGGATGCACTTTTTTTGATAAAAAGTTTATAGATAATTTTACATCTTAATCCATTGCAATATAAATGTAGAGGGGAAGAAATTAAGCTTACACCAACAAAGCAATCATGGAATTGAAGACGAATGAAAGCGGCTATTGCACCAGGATTGGTCTTGACAATCTGGGCCACTTGATCAGCAACAATTTGTTCAGCATTTGGGCAACTCTGACTGTAGAAACCTTCTCGGAGCTTTAAGCTATCCTTTGGCAGGTCAACCGGCGGCGGCGGCGGCAGAGGAACAAAAGGTCGCTCTTCTTCATTGCCATCAAACACTTGTGGTGGTGATGGAGATTGAAAAAAGGTTCCTTCATCGTCATCAAATGGTTGAAATGGAAATGGAATTGGAAAAGCGTTGAGGGGAATGATGATTATGTTTAAAATAGAAAGGGTTATAAGGACACAAGGTGTCATTGCCATTGACAATAATTGAACTGAACAAAACTTCAATGGAAGTTCAACTCAATTTGTTGCAAATTTACAATACTTGAAGGCAACTATATATAGTGGCATAATTTCAAAGTAGTTTTAACAATGGCTTCTTAATATTCCTTTAATAGCTTTATTATAAATAGATAGGCTGCCATAGCTAATACAAGGGAGAATATGTAACGATTAGGACGTAAGGTAAGGCTTTACCAGAGCACAACGCATAGGTTTCAGTTCAATCTCAAACTACTTTTATTTTAATTAATATAATTATTACTCCATGTTATAATAATTTAATATATAGTTCTTTAATTACATAAATTGCAGTAATTATTGTGCTTGTATTAGAAAATAGCTAGCATAAGTGAATTTATATTTCGAAACATGTATTACCTAAGATCGATGTGAGTTTGGCCACCTGATATAAAGAAACAAAAAGTATGTAACCTATGAAATGTTGGAACTCATTTAACTTAGGAATGGTTCTTTGTTTCTATTAAAATTAGTATATAAAATATGCATATAGTCATGAGGTTTCCAAACTGAGAGACCTTTCTAAACAACCAAACTTTTTTTTTAAAAAAAAAATTATTTGCATCTGACTAGAATAGTTTTTGAACAGGAGACAAAATAACAATGATAGATTGGCAAATGCAAATTACTAAAATCAATGTTTTTAAAGCTATACCGGATGTTGAATCGCAAAGGCCAATGGTTCACAATTCAAATAGTCAAATCATTACCAGCCAGTGATGTAATAATTAAACAAAATAATATTATATACATTTATTATAATGCATGTGTAAAAAAAATAAAATATCAAATTGTTGGATAATTTGGAAAAAAAATTAGTTTAATGTCTTATTTTCATAAGCAATTCAACCTATCATAATTAAAATAATATATAATCTATTTTAACTCAATTTTAATATATAAAATTAAAAT
>QFDD01000939.1:0-32538 GCA_006871305.1 Vachellia collinsii
GGAGCACGTAGTATTTTATGTAGCATGGCATCATGCAATCTTTTGGCAGCACGAAGACTTGAAATGATCAACCAGTAAGAGTTTGCAAGAGTAACAACTACCTGAAACCAACAAAGAAAATAATATTTTAGATACAAGATATTGATGATTCAGGAAGTTAGAAAGTTATGGTCTAATGACAGTAAGATAGGTTGAAGAGAGATCATTTTGCATAGAAATTTCTGGTGAATTGTGTGAGTGGAAAGTTGCCTAGTACTTAATAAGATGTTAAAGTTTGAAAGCATCATGAGAAGGTAAAAATGTTAGACAGACCTGCCCAAATGACAGAATTGCATAGATTAAAATAAAATATCCTTGTTTATAACCGGCTGCAGTACTTTTACTTGTCCACATGCTTAACCATGTGCTACTTGAAATTCGAAGAATTTCTGTCATTACATAGCATGTGAAGAGTACTAAAACTGTCCAAAGTCCCCCCAGAGCGGACTTGTACCTGTAAGTTTACACAAGATACAATGATGTAAGGCTGTGGCCACAATTGGCTATAAAATTTGAATAAGCCCTTCCAGAACCATAAAAACATCCAGGAGCCGATTAGATCAAGAGTCATTAGCAGTTAAGTTTATTTAAACGATCATATTTTTTCCATTTCACAGAGGAATAACTCTGTTACTAGTAATTCAGGCACGTAGCAATCGAAATCATTTTATTTATATTTCTCTTTGTACAAAAGACAACTCAAGAAAAAATATAATAGGATTTATCTTAGCTTCCTTGAAGCTTACTCATACCTCGTCAAAACTTTCCAGCTAACAACTCCTGTTTCCCGCTCTTCATCTTTAATAAGCATGGATTTTTGCAATTCCCCGTTTTTCTTATGGCTTGCACCATTTGGTATCTCTAAAATCACATCATTGGTTGCTGGTAGAAAATTTGTTTTATCATGGACATCTCTATCATTCTTATGATTTAGTTTTTCTTCCATTTTTCCTGCATTTTGCATCAGTTTCTGGAATAGTGGCCCACTTTTAGATAGCTTCACAAAGGTGCCCTGCTCTTCGATCACACCTTCTCTAATCAGAATGATATGATCCACCTGAGGGAGGAAATGAAATTGGTTGGTGACAAGAATCCTGGTTTTTCCTTGCAGCCCTTCCTTTATACAACTCTTGAAAACCTACATGAAAAGAGATCACAGTTAAACTGTGTTCGACCAAGATAGCCAATATCACAACTTAGGACGACTTGAATGAAGTGTGTTCATAAGCAGCAATCCCTTCAATTGTTTTCTTAACAATTGAAATCAGGTAAACATCACCAGGGAGGAATGCATCATAATGATTCTAATTAAAAAAAAATACACAAATAGATGACAGTAACATCATAACAAGTATCAAATTCCATAACAAGTTAAAATTGTACCTCTTGGGCAACATGACTATCAAGGGCGCTTAAAGGGTCATCAAATATGTAAACATCTGAATTTGAGTATACAGCTCTTGCCAAGGAAACTCTTTGCTTTTGTCCACCACTGATATTGACTCCTCTTTCTCCAATCTCTGTAAAATCACGTCCCTGAAGAAATACATGAATGAGAAACAAAGAGCATTCTATAATTTAGTTTTAGGAAGCAAAGTTAGAAATGCAATGAACATATAGACTCTTACAGGAAGTAAGTTGATATCATGCTGTAATGCAGTGACACCAATGGCCTTTTGATACCGTTCATATTCAAACTTAGATCCAAATAGTATATTTTCACGGACCTGAAAAAATACGCATGATTCAGGATTGAAACTGGTGACATAAAAGTACATTATCGAGGAGGAAAAAAAATTTATGAAATCAACTTTTTAAAAATTAGAGAGTTTCGAAGAAACTGTTAACTAATTAACAAAAGCAAAACATGAACAAGATCCAACTGACTGTGGCATTAAGAATCCATGAGATCTGAGGAACATAAGCAACAGTGCCTCTGATTATAACATTTGCATCAGCTAAAGGAGGAAGCTCTCCAATCATTGCTGACACAAGTGATGTTTTCCCTTGTCCTGTACCACCAACTATTGCAATTAAGCTGCCAATTGGTACATCCAAGTTAATATCCGATAACACGGGATTCTCCGTCTGGGAAATTGAATAGTTTCTCAGAACAAATAGAATACGTATAACGGTAATCATCATAATAAAATATACCAAAACAATGAAACTTGAACTTTGATGTGTCAACATAAGAATGTCACTTATAATAAGAATTCCATTCATTTTAAGCATGAACTAAATAAGGTATCATAACAAGTGCCAGTCATTATTCCATTGCCTCATAACAAGAGCAGTGGCATGGATGATCAAAGTCTATCCATTACTTCATAATTTCAGAAGTACTGTGTAAATGCTATGCTGCCAAAAATCTAAAAGGAAAACGGCTGCACTAGTTATTTTCTTTTCTTGCAATTAGTTGCTGCATTTTCTTTAAGAATCAGTATATAGCATGATAGTGGCCACCGGTAAGAGAAAGAGAATCCATGCTTTGGTGACTTGAAGAAAAAAAGAACCTTAATACAGGACAACAACAATAAAGCCTTATCCCACTAGGTGAAGCGGGCTACATGGATCACACAATACTATTGTACTTTATCAACAATCAAATCTTTAGAAAGTTTATTAACCAAAAGATCACATTCAATAACTTCATTGAGTATTCTCTTTAACTTTCTATTACCCCTTTTCATAATACTCCATACTGCTTGATGCCTTGATCAACCTTCCTCACCGGTGCATTCAATAGCCTTCTCTAAATATATCCGAACCACCTTGAATGATTTTCTAATTATTTATCTTCAATAGATGCCACTCCGACTCATTTGCGTATATGTTTGTTATGAATCTTATCCTTTTCTTGTATGATCACATATCCATATCGGTATCCTCATCTCTATTGCCCCCACCATATGCACATTTTGTGCCTTTAATACCCAACATTTCTGGTCTTAGCAAAAACATGGCATCTAACTACTTACCCTTTACTCCTACTTAGAAGATTTTTTGTGCATGGAAAGCATCAAAACAACCAATATAAATTTTAAAACAAATAATAACTGGCTTACAAGTGGCAGTACTTTGTTTGCCATAGAAATAAGTGTATTTGAAACATTGACCTTTGCATCCCATGAAAAGTATCCATTCTGGATGGATATGGCTGGAAGTCCTGGTACAAGAGGTGGACTGGGTTTTAAAATTCGCTCGTCAGATAAGAATAGTTCCTGTAAACGTTGCAATGACACATTTGCACTCACAACCTGCCAGAATTGAGGATGAAGAGGAGTACTTTAGTTTTCCCCAATGGCAAGAATCATATAAAGTCACACTGTAATTAATTCTTTTAACTACCTTCTCTGAGAAAGGATATCAGGGGGTTATATTAAAATAGACAGACTGACATTGTCAAGTAAAATCCAGGAATTTATAAAGAATTCACTTGTGGCCAAAAGAACACAGTATTCAAGAAAACAAAAGAATAAAAAATTATTATTTGACCATTTTTAGTACTTATTTACTACATGTTGGCTAATATTAATATTATAATTAAATGCAGATATTAGAATAGCTGCACTTAATTTTTCCCAGACTAATAAATTGGTACAGAGAAAGCTTTCCTTGTGCTTCCCCATTTCTCCCTTCATTCTTCTCACACCATTAGAGCCCAATGCAAGTAAAGAGGAAACAGAATTTCCATTACACTTTGTCTCACTTATACCAGCAGAAATAAGTACATTTCTGATTACCTCTTAAAGACCACTTACCCTCAGAAACTCTTATAGCTTTGTTCCATCGTGAACAACTTGAGCTCCTACCAAAAGTTTGTAAATCATACCTCCAACCCGGGGGAACAAAGAACACCACTAGTAGCATAATCCTTTCAGGTAACATGACTTTTGCTTCATTACCTCTCATGCGTGTCTTTACTTCCATTGTTAAGAATCCTTTTTTAGGGTCTCTCTCTCTCTCTCTCTCTCACGCATGCACACACACACACACACACACACACACACACACTCTCACGCATGCGCGCACACACACACGTACAAACACACACTTAGGAGTTTACTGCAAAAGGATGTAGTATTCTCCCTTCAAACTTCTGTACCCAATTTTCTTCATTATCGAATAACAAAATAGCAAAGTGCAAAATTATGCAGTTACTTAAAATTTTTCACAACAGAAAAAAAAAAAAGGAATTGAATGGCAGTGACAAGAGGGAATGACTAACCTGACTTAACAAACTGGGAAGCATATTCAAAGGATAACGCAAAACTGCAAATAGAGATAAAGAGGTAAATGCCCTTGCAGGTGTCAACTCTCCGCCAAGTAAAGTGAACATTCCAAATGTGGTTACGGTCACAATAACTGGGATACTATTCAGCAAAAAAGTGTTAAGCTGCACCCAAAGAAATGAAGCGTCAAATCTCAGTCCTATATAAGTTGAAGACAAAAACGTGACAGATTTCTGCATAAACTCTGAGTGCATGCATGTTCTCAAGACGTACAAGTACATCTTATAGCAAGTATCAAGGTAAGAGGTGGTCAATATTTCAGTTAAAATCAAGAGTCATACTGAAACTCCTGAAAAGCAAGTCAACATTCATTGCATCTGGATAAGCAATGAAGTCGTGAAATATTTTCTTATAATAGTCTCACCACTACTCTGCATTGGCCAGAATTTAAGTGTCAATAGTTCAGACTTCAGAGTTCTCATTCATCAAACTGAATTAGTTTACATCGATATATAGCTCAGGTGTCTAATTGAACTGAGGCTAGCTGTACAACTAACATGTATGGTCCAGGGCCCAAGCCCAATATAAAGACATACTACACACTAACAAAGTGCTAATAGGCACAACAGCACGCAGACCATGATGTGTAACAAAAAGGGATGATACTGACAATTACTAAAAATCGATTTACCAGCACAAAATTTTGATATGTTGAGTGATTATTATTTGTTTGTGATTCCTATCTTGATTGAAAATGTATGTCAACCAGAATATTAATTTAGTTCTTCAGCAGTGTCTTCTGTGACTGAATAATTTATCTAATGCATGTAATAAGACATAACATGACGCATATGATGAACAATCCCTGTCTCTTGATTATGTCAAAACTCTTACAGCAGATAGAAGTTGTGCACGGCGGAACCATAGAAGCTCATCATATCGCACACTTTGAACTCTAGACTGGAAGCTTGTCTCCCATGCATAACACCTAAATCAAGTCAATAGTATGAGAAAAACACTGCAGCAAAAAAAAGAAAGAAAAGAATTCAATAACTCAAATAGAGGACCAATGATTGAATTTATTCATACTTTACAGTATCCATAGCAGTTAAAATTTCATTCATGAAGCCAACTCTCTTGTCCGTCTGCTGCCGTCCTTCCCTGATGAACTTTCGCATTTTGCTGAGAACAATTGTCTGTCTTCAAAGGCATTTACACTTCAATGACATACTCATAGGTGGAAAGAAAACAAAGGTATAGAGAACCAATTCTTTTCCTCAAGCTTCGGGTAGCCTTTGTATCTCAAAAATAAAAAAAGAGAGAGAGAGAGAACAAATTCTTCTCTAAAACATGAACATGATGATTCAAAAGCATGATGACCGATGTATCATCATGTAATGAACAAAATGAATTTGAAATTGACCAAACAGCTTAAACTATTCAATTGATACAAGATGAATGGCAGCTATTTAAATGCTAATGCGATATTTTAAACGGTAATGATGAAAATTTAGCAACAAAAGTTATTGGTCAAGAGCACCCAACACAATTAACTTTTTAAGAATACAAATTTAATAATAATCAATTAATAAGGGTGTAAGTTTAGCAATACCGTTAACCAAGCCTAACATCCGTTAACCAGCTAACATATTTTACTATTTTTAGGGTTTAGGTTACTTCTGGGAATCATTTAGGCAGTCAAAACAACTCCTTTTTGCATAACTTCCTTCATGAAAGTTGCTCTAAATAATTTTATCTTTCTAATGGTAATCAAAAACTCCTTTTTGCTTAAATTTTTTTTAGAATAAAAGAAAAAAAAGGTTAATAAAAAAGGAGTAGTTTTGATTACCTAATGGCCCGTTTGGTTTAATTACATGAAAAATGATTACATGTAATATTGATGCATTCTATTAATTATATTGTTTGGTTGGTATGGTAATGCTGCCCTTATTCATAAGCATAATTCCTATCCTAGTAGATATCCTCACCTCATAAAAATGTTCTCTAGATATCCTAATTATCCATAACCTACTAATATAATTAAACCCTATTTAAATCCTCCTAATAATAGAACAATATCCAAATCCTATTTAAAATCCAAATAAATGCTAATAATTAACAAATCTAACGAAATCTTATCAAAATCTGTAATTACGTATCACATCACAACAGGAAGAATGATTAACTCTATATTGGTTCACACGCATGATAGCAAACAGGGGAAGAACTTGCCTGCATTGGGATAAGGAGAACTAGCATCAGTAATCCAATAAGTGCAGCAACACCTAATTGCTGGTATAGAAGAACCATAGCCATGATGATACGGAATGGCGATGACCATAGTCCATGAAGTTGCTGACATATTTGCTGAACATGGAAACTAAATATTAGATAGGACATTTATGCCAAAAGAATATTGTCTAGAATATGAAGCATTATAATTTTTGTAAAGTGTTTGCAAAAAAAGAAGGTCTATAAGACAATCAAGCATGTATCAAGAGTAATATGACTACAATGAGTTTTAGGGTTAGGTTTATGTTATGTGGACATCTTATTTTTTTCTTATTGTTTTTGAGACAGCAGGGCAAGTGCTCATAGTACAAATTGGACTTGCATACACTCCCTCTGGTCCTTTTTATAAGCAACAATTACTCAAATTATACAAAACGAACTGTTGGTTAAAACTATTTAAAAGCAATAAATGTGTCAGAGATATAATTTGTTTTCAAATATACTTTTATTTATGGAGAGAATGAGTGAGTGAGGGATGGGCGGTAAAAGAGATGAGAGAGAATGAGTGGAGAAAAGAGAAGAAGGTAAAAATGAAAAAAAGTGCATTGAATTCTAAGATAAACACAGCTTGTTGCTTATACATAGGATAAACCTATGTGGGAGAATGTTGCTTATATAAAGGTCCGGTATTTCATTTAAAGATGATTCAAGATGCTTACTAAATAATTCAGTACCTCACAAAACCCGATTCCACTCTGTACTTTCTGTTTTATTTATGTATAATGAAGCTGAACAGCCTCTATTACAGTGAACAAAACAGGAAATTACAGCACAAGCATGATTTTAGGAAAATAATGGAAAATGAAGGAAAGTCAAACTTCCCTTTCAATTCAAGCTTCAAAACACTCCTCTCAGTCCAGACTTGCCTTCCAAAATACTACGTGATTCCTAAAAATCAGTCAATTCTCCATTAACGCCTCTTGTCTGCATTAAAATAGAGCCAGCCAGTGGCACCATAGTTTCTTCTTCCATATAGTCTCTCTCTCTCTCTCTCTCTCTCTCTCTCTCTCTCTCTCTCTCTCTACAATGAATAAGTATAAATTTAATTTTTTTTCTAGGTTAATGATATCATCAGCCCATTTTGTCCATCAACTCCACTTTCCAAAGTTTACAAACAAATGATAACGGATAACTCAATATTATGAATGACTCTACATATCCCACTCTCACAACCCAGTATCATTTATTAAAACCAATAACAATCTCTAATTGAAAAAAGTCAATAACAATTGGAGTATTCTGGGATTGGAAAAGGGTCACCTACATTTAACAAATGTTTGTCTCAAAATGTAACCATAGTATGTAAGATTTGATCTGTTGAGACTTTTAGTTGATTCAATGAACTAGACCTATTCAATAAAAGACAATTTACCTGTAAAGCACTGGCATCTGTTGACACCATATTCATAATCTTCCCAGATGAAAACTTGCTACGATCCTTATGTGTTAATCTCAGGGACTTGTAAAATATGCCAGCCACCTATTTATCAGGTATGATCATATCATATAAATTGCATGATAAGATATAGGACATCTTTACAAATATAAATTCATGCATGAACTTCAGAACTGGAAAAGTTGGGTAAGTGGAAGCTGAATTGAAGGAGATTGCGTACCAAAGTTGACCGTAGCTGGAAACCAACACGCATAACACTTTGTAAATATTGAGCCTTACAAAGTGTACCAAATGACTGAAAGAATTTAAATCATGGTTAGGTTTTCTTTCTCTTCTATTGATTGCTATCAAAATACAAGTTGCCTTAAATTCAAGCAACAAACTACACTTTTGAGAGTAGAGATAGATTAAATATGTCTACTTAATCATTATCAATAGGAAGGAAATCACATGACACAAGGTACTTGTGTTGTGAAGCTGACAATCATAATTTTCCTCACCTGGAGGATGGGATGGATACAAAATTGAACTTGTCTAGGGTTTCATAGAGGGAATTTTTCTAACTTTTGCCACTTACTTTTCTATTACTCCTTCGTGATTTGTTGCATATTGATTCTTTTAAGAACACTTGCAGGAGGCAAGCTGAGTGGAAAATAGCTACGGAAGAAGTTTTCTAATTTTTCTAACTTTTGCCACTCTCTTCATGTGTTGATCAGCTTTTTCTCTTGAAGTCTGTCAAGTTTTTTCTCCAATTTTCTGTAGAAATATATGGTATTTGCAAATCTAGCAAAGCAAGAAATTAAAGTAAAGAAGGAGGCACCCACTAGTTTTAAAAAGTGTAGGACGGCATACGTACCACTCCTGCAAATATGGCAAAAGCATAGATGTAACCAATCCAAGATGGATCTCCTCGTTGCATCGACTGCAAAGGAGTTTCAAAAAATCTTGACTGGATCAATATTCATAAATTGCCATCTTGACTGGATCCTAGTAGAGTTGAAATTGTAGTAATTTTCAAGATGAAAAATATTTCACAAATAGATTTGTAAGAATTTCAGCTCTTTCTTTTCACAAGGTGCACTTGGTATGAAGATTTTCTTGCATTATTGAGCTCCCTAGAATGCCTTTTGAAATTTTTCCGTTTTGCAGGATTCCTTAACCCACCCCATCATTCTAATTTTCTTCTTTTATCTATATAAAATTTTCTTTCTATCTAAAATGACATGTATGCAGTAATATGGTGCTTATGGTTGGCTAGACAAGCCAGAATATTTTTCTTTGCCCCTTCATTTTTTCACAGAGCAAAGTGATTATTTTTCTTTCCCTCTATTGTTCTCACATGATAAATCCTAGTTTAGTGTTGTAAAAAAAATGAATAAATCGCAGTTTAATTATGCAAACTACTTAGCTTATCTGTTTCTAATGCTTCTTGTTTTTGTCTTTTCTTTTTATTTCCCAAGTATCAATATGACAATTTTATTTAAGAAAAGTTACTGTTGCAAAGTTGTCTAGGTGAGAAAATATACGGTAAATGTCAAATTCCAGGAGATCAAGAAAAATAACTCTTAGAATGGAAGTACCAAAAAATAGGATGAAGTAATGAGTAAGCCAAGGGACTCAGAATTATTAGAAAGTTCTTCACTTCTTCCTCTTCTTTTTTGAGAGAAAATGAATACAAGATTGTGGGAGTGGGTTTGCAAACAAACTCAATGTTCATCTCTCAACAGTTCCTGTTCATTACTGAGGAGTGGTATGCTTTCCAAGTATATAGTCATGTGCGGTTGTTACCATGTATCGTATTGAGCTTTTCTAGTAAATTATGGTTGAGGATTTCTAATATTCTTCTAGATTCTATTCATTCCAATAAAACTTCTTCTTTTGTCCTTAAAAAAATAATAACTGTTCACTTTGGTCATGGAGAGAAAGAAACTTACTTTTAATAGATGATTCAGCAGAATAGGCCCCACAAACTGAGAAAGATCATAACATATCTGCAAGAAATTATCACTGATAAGATTCCAAGGAGTCAGCAAGTGGAAAAGTACAGTGTTATTACATGGCTTTAATGTGTTATTATTTCATTCCAATGCAGGATATAATATGATACGGCGGAAGATCTCAAGAATAAACCAAACGCAACTGAGATTGAGATTACTGACTGCTATAAAGTTCCTATATAAGCAAAATGCCGGTTACCACAAAACGGGTTACTGTATGGAAAGTCATAAAAAACTAAAGAGATGGCTTGACAGACCTGAATTTCTTTCCAGCTCACCATTCTCTCTGCGATGAGGAAGTTAGGGTCTATGCTTCTGACACTTCTATGAGCACTTATTTAATCCCAAATAGGGTAGCTATTAAATGATCTAAGCCATTGCAGACTGATATAACTTACTGATCAGTTAGTTCAAACTATAACTCCTTCAATAGCTATTTTTTTTTTTTCCTAGTTAAAATTAACAGACTCAACTGCTACGTTCATAAGAGGAATAGCATATAAAGACTTCCTGTTGCTGTAAAATATCAATAACATAGATATACAGTGACACTAATTCAATTTTAAACTCCTAATTGAAATTTAATACTATATTAAGACCCGCAGAATCATGCAATTTGATGTCCAGAAATCCTTGTCTCATTTTTAACCTAACCAGTACTTTTGGATACAAAAGAACAGATACATAATTTTGTGAAAAGAAAGATTTCCCTTAAGTTTTCAAAACATCAGCTTATACGTACAATACTCAAATGTTAATTTCAACACATCAATCATATTTTCTCAATGAAGGAGCAAAAGAATTGACCATATACAGTCTCAAAACGCCATTAGAAGGAGAGATAACTGTTCTTCATATATCAGGCCAAGACTATATAAATGATGAAAGCATTTAAGGGATAAATGACTAATGTTGACAACAGCACTAGCATGAAGTTTTCAATGGGAATATAATTGTACTGTGTCAAGTAATTTTGATTTCATTTTCTTTCAAATTATATTATTAAAAAAATCCCAATGGTGTTCAGTCATAGAAATAGCAAGTAATGACAACACATTAATTTATAATTAACTACGCAGCACTATAAGACCTAAAAGGATTTAAATGAAAAGTTGAAATGACCACCTTATAAACGCCTCCCCACCAAAACCTGCATGAAAATTCAAGTAAAATCAGATGACCTAAAAATAGCGGAATTTTTCCAATATTAAATATATCTTGGACAGAACAAGGACAGAACAAATTAGACAGGGTAGAATATCATGATAAAATAGCTTATCTGTACCTTTTTCCAAGGCTATTATTTAATGCTCTTAAAAGCCAAGGCTTAGACCTTTGACATTCTAACACCCAACATTTTCGGAACCTACAAAAGAGGAAAATACCATGCATGATAGAAACAGGGAGAACAAATTTCATATCAACTGATACAAGAACAGAAAGGGAGAAAATGTGCATACTTTTCAAAAAGCGGGTACGTTTGATCCCATGTGTCTAACTTCCAAACATCATTTTCAGTGATGGGTTTTCTATAGCCTTGTTGCATGAGTGGAGTCATCCAACCAAATGATAACCCTACAGACAATGAAGAAAAAGAAGAAGAAGAAGAAGGCACATCGAATTATCATGACAAAAAATGTCAAGTAATAAAAAATACTTCTGCTGCAAACGATATTCATTACCTAGCTGTTCATTTTTTGTTCTTTTTCTTTTTTTTACTCTCTCAATGATCAAGAAAAACGCAAGGGAGAAAAACCATGATGCCCAACTGGCAATAAGTAAATTGTCCATGTTTTCCGCAACAGAATTTTCAATCGTAAAAAATGATTTTCAATATCTAGACAATATAATTAATTGCAAACCTGAGATCTATATATGCTCTTTCCTTTCACAAGTGTTGAAAATCTCATTTAACAAAGAGAAATTGGAAAAATCTGAAGTTCAGGCATTACATACTGGAGAATAAATTAACACATCTCTCGGGGCAAACTCGCTGTTCTCCACAAAGTAGCCCATACTCAGCAATCTCATGAAAATCTTCTTGCACTGTTACATAGCCAGCATAAGGAACTAAACTGGGAACGTAAACAAGAAGGAGAATCCCAAATAGCACCTACATCAAAAAGGTATTCACAAATAATTCTATTGTTAAGTTCATAAAAAGCTCAACAATATAGCATACTTCCCACTTGTTTTGTGATGTCATAACTAAATCACTCTCACCCCAATTTACATAAGTTTACAAGAACCTCACAGTCTTAAACCACACCTTCCAGGCTCAAAGAGCCAGAAATGCATCATAGACTTGATATAGATACCATGCCAACTTTATCACCATACTTGACTAGTCAGCCTATTAAATGTTCCATACATTACATGAACACACTGATATGTTCCATACATTAAATGAACACACTGATATGTTTCAAGAAACCTGTCAAAGTGGAGCTCCTGCAGTATCAGGAGTTCATTGTATTGCTTTAAGAGTCCATTTCTGTCTAAGAGTCATAGAATTTATCACTTTTTAGTAGTCTCAAAGACATGTTTTATGATCACCTTTAGACTTTTACCAAGTAATTTAATCTCCAATTTTACAATAATATAAATAGAATATGAGAGAAGCTACTATATTGCAACTGTGTGTACAAACCATTCCCATTCATTATATGTCAGTTAATATCCAATATTTCACAACATGTATTTCTGTAAAATTAAAATCCAATCCCCTAAAGTGCCTATATTTGCAGCCAAAGCCACAGTTTCCAAATCATAGATTAAAAGACAATATTGACAGATATTTAAATTACAATTTAAGTCTGAATGTCTTGATATAAAGGTACTTAATACAGGCTGAAATGCTTTGAGATTTTAAAGGGCTCCCAAGCCAAAGCAGGCAATCATTACCCGGTAGTTTGTGTTTGAATATTTTTGTAAAGCATCGAACACTGGTTACCAACTTTAATCAGGAGTTCATCTTTTATCACCGCAATGAAGGCAATAAAGAAAAATACAAGTATAATGCATCGTATATAATACTTCAGTTCAACGAAATGAGGAGAGATCGAAAATACCTGGCAGAGCATTTTGCTGATGAACAGATACAGGGCAGATCTGCAACAATAATGTCAAAGAATAAATATGATGTTGGTGCCACATTCTGATGCATTATTTGCTTCAATGACTATGTTGATTGTTCAAAACGAAATGAATTGCAAATTTCAAAAGTGAATGCATTTAAAGAAATTTGTTTCTTAAACAAAAACATTGCATATGTCAAATACACTTGTCGCAATCATACCGATTTTGGAAATGGATTGAAACTTTTGTTAGAAAGGAAGATACATTATTGAAGGACAATACATTCTCTTGTGAAAGGTAACGTAGAAAGATTTAGAGAGAAGGAAAAAAAAGACTTAAACCAGTAGTAAAGTTGCATTCCTGAATTATGACAGAGAATGTTGTGATTTTTTCAACAAAAGATCACCTCAAAATGGTGCTATGTGATTATGAGTTCACTCATACTGAAAAGAACATATTAAAGAACATATCAATAATGTAAGATACCGTTTTATTCTGTTCTTTAGAACAATAACCTGACCTTAAACAACTTACCAAAAAAAATTAATAGTCTGGAATCTTTCGACAAACAACTTAACAATACTATTATGATAAGATGAAAGCTAAAGGAACACTGACACTCCACTATCTTTTCATATGCCAACACAACTGAGCTTGCTTTTCATGAATGTCCATATCATGGCATCTGTGATTCGTCCATCAGATTGAATCACATATACCAAAGCATGACAAAAGATACAAGCAATAAATGCATACAAATATAATTGCTTCATACAAAGTAGACATTTCAAGAGACAAAGGAAAATAATGCTGCTGCTGTAATTTAAACAAAAAACCAACCTGCTGCAGTAATTTATCACTGACAGAAGAAGATTAAGCATTACAAGATCTGCCACCAAAACATAAAAGACTCCGAACCTCACGTACCACCGAAATTGCTTTATATAAATCTTAGTTTCCATGACAATAAGAATTAACATTGAGAACCAAACAAGTGCTTCAATGATCAGACCTGTTATCTGGCACAGAAACTGAAGTGTTACTCAGGAGTCCATAAACATGATGAACTAAACCCATCAACTATAACTTTTGCTAAACATGTTATCAGAAAACACGTACGCACCTCAAACGGAGCAAAACCAGATTCTTCATTTAAGTTGAAATCAGAAATGCCATAGATCAATCTCAGTAAAGGTTGAGCAGCACAGTAACCAGCCAACAACCCCAGAAAATAATTATAGTAATGTGAGCTCAAGCAAAACCTTTGAGCTTTGGAATTGCTAATAGTCAGCCATATTCGGTATAAACAAAGGCAAAACAGAACCAAATTGGAGAAAGAGATCACAAGAGTTTTCATTGCGCAGGGTGTATAGGACCCAAAAGCACTATCTACTAAATTAGCCCAGACGATGTTCTTCTCTGGCTGGCAGTACCAAATTAATGGCTCAAAGGCCATCTTTCCCGCCAATGATGTTGAAAATAGCTCTGTTTTTAGTCTTCTGATTGGGCAGGAGTGTCTACAACATGAAACGGCAAAATCCTCAAATGAGGAATAGAAACGAAAATATTGGAAATTGGAAACTGAAACTGCGAAGGTGTGATTCCCACATAATTTCTTCACGCCCGAAAGCTCATTGCAGGTAAAACCAGTTGTGAATTGCTTTTAAAAATTAAAACTGGTTAACGAACAAAAGAAAACTATTTGTCCAAAAGAAAATGAACAAGAAAACTAACCAGCAGCAGAAGTGCGAAAATGAGAAGAAAAGAAAAGACTGAACAATTAGAGAAATAGAAGTTGCTTAAATACTGAATCATTTTGTAGCGTTTGACAACTATAGAAGACAAGTGAAGAGTAGTCTCTCTCACTACTACATGCAATCCATGCGGTAGGCCAATATGGTAACGTCACGGCTGACGAAAAATAACGCATTATTTAATTTATATATATATATATATATTTGAAAAATAAGACACTTGCATTAGTTAATTATTAGCCTCCTTAAATCTAAGGACTCCTTGTAGAGTAGGGAATTAAGGTTGACCCGGCCCTACAGGGCCACCCCGTTTAGGCTCTACTCCCTAATTTTCCTTCATTTTTCAGGCCTCGCTCTAGAAAGGTCGAACCGCGGGCTGACCCGTAGGTCTGAGGCCCTTTTAAGTTTTTTTTTTTAATAAAATACAACATTAATTTTAACACCAATACAATTCCCTTATTCAAAAACATAGAAAGTCATATGTAATTATTTAAATAACTACATCGATAATAATAAATATTCTGAAGGTCTTAAATTTAAGTGCACAAATCATACAACATAAGCTTCTTTTTTTATCAATCTTCATCACTATCTCTAATTTCAAGAACTGTTGAATTTGATTGAGCTTCATTAGGAATTTCCTCATAAGGCTCTGTTTTACGAGGTGAAAAATATCAAGTATTTCATCCGTAACACCACCACCACCACCACCATCATTTTCGGTCTTTGGCAAAGTTGAACATGAAAATTATTTTCAGTAGTAGTTACATGATTTATAATTAGAAGAAAGAAGATGTTTAAATGTTATTAATGTAATAAATAAAATGATAGAATAAATGTTTACATTCATTCCCTAATTTTGCTATTCGAGACCTAAGTTTGTTTATCATGGGTCAGACCGCAGGTCATGGCTCGGCCCATGGATCACAGGTATGTTTAACATATTTTCACTTTATTCAAATAGTTCAAGTTAAAATAATATATTTTTAATTTTGGTCTTTAAAAAGTAGTTTGTATATGGCAAACAACATAACAAGTTTGATATTAAAATTAGAAAGAATAAGAATTAAATGAGTGAAAATATGTATGTGTCTTGTATTTATCTTTATATACCACATATAGTAACTGAAAATAAATATTTGAATTGAAAAGATTTCTTTTACAATTTGAAGGAAAAGAGAAAGTTGTTATAATATAATACATTAAATAAACGGTAAGAAAAATATAGAAAGAATAAAAAATGTTTAAAGTCAAAAAAAAATTGGCGAGCCTAAACGGGCCAACCCTCAGCACTGCAGGGCCGACCCTTTTAAGCCCGCGACCCTACAGGGCCAATCCTTTTAGGTCTAACTCCCTTTTTTGACACTAAATTACAGACCCGACCCTTAATTTAAACGGGTTTAATTGGGTCCGCCCAACGGGCTCGACCCATTTTCCCGACTCTAACTCTTTGCCGGAGTATATTTTAAATTGCAAATTACCAAATAAAAAATATTTACTTGAGAAAAATAGGTGTTTGAGAAGGTATTTTACTGTAATTCTCTCTTTACTTAAAGCATATCATCATAAAAAATTATTTAAAATTTGTATGGTGAATTTCATTTTTTAAAATAATTTTTATTTCATTTTTTCATTTATTTGACATTTATAAAATTAAAGTCTACTTGTTAATTAATTAATTAGTCGGTCCTCCCAAGTGGTAATAGGAATACGGGTTGGGTTTGCGGGCCCAACCCTCCCCTGGCTAACCCGTGAGTTGGCAGGGCAACTAGCCTAACCCATTTTTTAAAAAAGAAAATTAAAATAATATGTTATATGTTTTTTTATACATTTTTCATCTAAATATTTTGTTACAAAGAAAAAAGTAACATTAAATTCTATTTTTTTTAAAATAAAAAACATCTAATACATTCAAAAGTAGTATAAATATTTTATTTTTTCATGTCAAGTATCTAAAATACTATATTTAAAATTACAACAAAACATTAATACTTATATATTTTTAAAATATAAAGAGATGTAGTGAGAAAATATATTTTTTGGACAAAAAAAATATTGTATGGAAAAAAGTTTTAATTGTATTTTTTTAAAAAAAATTGTTACTTTTTTGCAGGTTGGCTGGCTCAGGCTGTTAGAATAGCAACCCGTTGGGAGGGGGCTCTTTCAGCTTGTCCTGCCCAATCCGCAAGTTGGGGCGGACCAACTCACAACCCGCAGGCTGACCTATATTCACATTACTATGCCCAAGCACAAGAACTTCATAACAATCCTCGAATATGAAGTCAATCACTTTATGTTAAAAAATTACTGATTTAAATTTTGAGTTACATAACTAATTAATATATGTTAAAAATTTTTAGTTAAATTAGTTATTTATAAAAAATTCTCCTTTAACTTATAAATGTGTTGAATTCTCTATAATCCCCTTTTAATCATTTACAATAATATTATTTCCTTGATGTAAAACCCCTTAATATATGCATTTGATGACGAGAGTTTAATAAAAGATAAATTTAGGAGACAAAACAGTTTAATATCTTACATATATTTAGGACTAACACAAATTTATTCTCTACTAACTCTTATATTTACTACCTGTGAGAGTAATTAGTCGGTCCTTATAATTTTACTTTATTTTTCAATAAGGTCCTTATAATTTTAATTAGGGCTAATGTGGATGTTGACTGAACAACATATATAAGTTGTAGAATACAAAATAAAGAGATTTAAAAAAAAAATGAAATGATGGAATAAAAATTGTTTATTATCAACATAAAAATAAAAAATTATTATACTCATAATTGTCTCCTTATATCTATATATAATTGGTAAGTCGGTTGATTATGATTGAGAGCAGCATCATTAGCTACTTATGCCTTTTCTCTTACAAATTATTAGATTGAGAATAGAGGGAACAATATCTATAATTGAAAAAATTATAAGGACCGACTAATAAGAACCATAAGAACTTAATTAAAATAAAGTGAAATATAAACCATTTGAGATTGAAATGTGATTAAATTACATATCATACCAACCATTTGAGGCTAAGTTAACGGATAGAGTTGGGACAACCCGCCATATTGGGTTGGAATTTTTTGTGACCATTTGGTTGCAAATCTTTTTAACCCGCACCCATGGCGAACTAACCCATTAGCCTACTTTTTTTTTACTTTAAAAAATTAAAATTGATTAATAAAAAATATGTTGATAACTTCTGATCATAATTTAAATTTAATTAATATTGGATAATTATTGATAATTTGATTTGTAGTTTATATTTAGTTTAAATTCAATCTTATACAGTGTATTGTAAATGTTTAAATTGTATTATTTAAAATTTGAATTAGATGCATTATGTTTAAGTTGTGGTGTATTTTTATGACTTAAATTTATTAAAAAGGATATTTCATTTTAGATATTTAAAAAAATAAAAAAAAATATTTCAAATTCAAATTGAAAAAATATTGTGGGTCAATTAATGAGGTGTCTCTATTGTGGGTCAATACTCCCACAATGAGATCAGTCGATTATTTGAATAGCTAGTAATAGAATTTAGAAAAGACAGCAACTACAGTTGATTCATATTAAAAAAGAAGTATTAACTTCTAAGTTACAATGGTTGGTGTAGAAAAATATTATTGTACACAAGTTAATGATAAAACCGGTATAAAATCAATTGAAATGTTTTTATTTGGATAAAAGTGAATGAGGTTTTAATGAAGTGTTTTTAGGGTTAAAATCTGATTTTGCTTTAGAAGTTTTCACCATAAGTAATGTTGCCCTCCAAAATTTCATAAATTGCAGCAATTTACCCTTAGCTGTTATTTAGGTTAAGTGTGACTAATAGTTAACTAAATATGCTGAGTTAACATGTCCACGTATTATCACATCATTTTTGGACTTACATTTTCAAGGTAATATTGTTCGACCTTAATCCTTTTTTTTTATATAGATATATACATTAAAAGCTGCATGTAATGGTGCTATCAAAAAAAAAAAAATAGCTGCATCTAATGGTCATCTTGTTAATGATTCGCCGGGTTTATTATCATATACCTTAAATGCATGCCACCGCGTGGCAATTCTCGAACCATCATGCAATCACAAATATTATATCCATAAAATAATAAGCCAAAGATAAACTAATGAATCTCCTTGGAAAGTTTAGAGAGAGAGAGAGAGAACTCAGGTCAAGTTAATTACAATATATTAACGTAATAATAATAACATTACATGAATAAGTCGGCGGCTCAGAACCTAATTAATATATTTAATACTAGTAAAGAAATAAATATGACCCTTTTGAAGATAATATAAATAAACGACAAGCTCCTTTTATCAAAAATATGTTGTAATTCATTCAACATTTAAAAATATTTTTCCAGTTGTATCAAGTATGTTAAAATATTTTTTAATTCATCAAACACTCTAAAACATTTCTTTAGTTATGTCTAACAACATAGATTATTAAAAGCAAAATTGCACCATAAAATACTTAAAGATTTTAAATGAATTATGAAATACTTTTATATGCCTGATGCATCAAGAAAAAAATATTTTAGAGTGATTAAAACCGTCCTAATGGCTAACCCTATAAATAAAGTACCACTCCTTGTGAGAAAGAGATATATATATATATATATAATTATTATTCTAAACAATATCAGCAAACACATGAATAAAGTTTTGGCTATACTGAGGAAATTACCTATACGTTCCAAATAACAGAAAAAATAACCATTATAGTCTTTGAAACTATGAAATTGAATTTGATTAATTCTAAATGTGAAAATACTTCATTGCTCCCAGTTATCTGAATTGAAAGATGAGAAAGAAATGTATGAAGGACAAAGGAGTAAGAAGGTCTTTTCTCATTTGTAATTAATCAAAGGCAAGTCTCATGAGACTCCAAGTCAATTTTGATTTCATGATTTTCAAAGAGTTTTTCGCCTATATCAAATGTGTTTTCAAGGAATTTGATACAAATGTATTTGTATCAAATTGTAGTGTGAACTTCATAACACGTTGATTACTCTCTTTCCCTACAATTGAGGACATATTTGTTTTCAACTCTTTCAAAGTTGTGCCTTCTTTAATCATTATAGATCTGACTATTACCCCCAACATATGTTGTATTGCCTACTACACCAACTACAAACCGTCCACCTATATGAAGAAAACAAAGTATACTCTTTCCAGAGGTGCTAGCCATCATTTATTTATACCTGCACAACACAGTTGTTATTAACAAGTTCATCTCCAATATTAACAACTATTGGTACTGTTATTAACAATATGTTTTGATTCAAACATCAGCACTTCAAACCATACAACTTTTACTTTGACCTTGATGGTCACTTTTTACTTTTCACGTGTACACATAACAATAAAAACCCATAAACAATGCACAAATCCAAAACCTTCATAAATACCATTAACCATACAAATCCAATAAAATTTTCAAACCAGACAAGAAGTTGTCGTTAACAAGTTTACCTTAACAGTTAACAATTGTCACTGCTGCTATTAACAATACATTTTCCACTTTGCACAACACGTTGTACCCACAACTTTTTATCTTCATTCCCATGCACTTGAAATGCAGAAACAGAGCTCATATAACCGAAAAACAGAGCATGCATATCCCAGAAATAAAAAAGCAATTTATACCTAAAAGTATTGTACCTAAAAGTAAAGTAGTTATCCTTTATAACATTTAGAATCATCAAACTCACATTTAAATCTCAATATTTCCACAAAATCAAGAATCATCCAACTTTCAAGTTAAAAGGATAATAAAGAAGAGGATATTACGGTACAGATTTCGACAAAGATTGTAGAAGAAGAGAAGACCTGTTACTATTCCTTCTATTATTTTATTATTATAGCAATGTTGGGTGAACAAACAAAGGTTGGAAACAGATTTCATTCACATCTGTTTATTTTTTCACCTGCTACTACTGTTGCTACTGTATTGTTAGCACCTCTTCATTCACCCCCAAACATTATTTTCCACCTCATGAGACGATTACCTGGAATGCAGTGATGAGATGTTGGGAGGCTGGAATGAACTGACAGATGGGTTGAGTTGGAGCTGGTAAGACGTACGTGAGTGGAGCGGAGAGAGACAAAGGGAGAGACAAGGCGATTGTGGGTGGGAAATGTCTAGCAGCAAATAAGTTTTCTTATAATGGGAAGAAAAAATGAAAGGGTAGAAGGGTAATTTAATCTATGGAATTTATTACAATGAAGTCCCACGGGACTTGACAATAGATACATAATTTCGTGAAACTGTTAAATTGTAAAATCCTTACATAGGTGGACTCAGTCCGGAAGTTTGGTCTAACTCGATCCAGTCTAGATAGGTGTTCGGTTCTGTTTGGGTCAGACTAGACCCCAAACTAGTTTTTCTAACCCGATGTTATTTTAGACCAGACATCAGGTTGGGGTGTAACCCAGTTCAACCCGATCAGTGCACACCCCTAGTGCACTCGTTGAATCAAGCTAATTACTGTTGCTTTGAAATTTTGTGGGTCCCACATGATTATTTTTAAGTAATTACTTAATAAAAAAACCTTCAACTCTCCCTCCGCAATCCCCACCCCATTGTTCCCCACCATCTCTTTATCTCTTTGTTTCCTCTTCTCTCTCCTTCCATTGTGGTGTCTCTTCTTCGAAAAAATAGCCATGGAGATGAAGGAGAGAATTAGGCCAACTCCTATAAGCTACAAGTGGGTGATTCCAATGACTTTGCAAAGAAGAGGCACCACAATGGAAGGAGAGAGGAGAGAGAAGAGAGAGAGACAAAGAGACGAAAAGATGATTGGGAACAGTGGGGTGGGGACTGCGGGGAGAGTGGAAGGTTTTTTTGTTAAATCGTTATTTAAAAATAATTATGTGAGACCCATGAAATTTCAAAGTGACGGCAGTTAGTTTGATTTAATTGAGATGACATTTTTGCCCATTTTTAAAAGTTCATAGGCACTTTTGCATCCAAACAAAGTATTTGGTGCCAGGCGCACATTTAAGTATAGTACATGGGCATCTTTGCCCTTTAACCCTTTTAATCATTCATGCATGTGGTTTGTTTTAACTACTACAATCTTTTTGTTATGAATTTAAGGGAAAGAAGATAAAAGAAAACAAGAAAATAGCGAGCAATAAAAGGGAGAGCTCTTATTGATTATCTCAAGAGTGTATAGTACATATGTAGTACCTTATATTTATAGGCATGGATTTACAGTAGATAATAAAGGGATACAAAAGATAATTGGGGATAAAGGGAGATATGGACATCCATATAATAATATCCATAACACTCCCCCTTGGATGTCCATGATTAAACATATACCTCATTAAATAAACTCCAACTAAGAAAAACTTGGTGGGACAAAAACCTAGTAGAACTTTTTGCTTTTTCAATGATATTAATTTTGCATTAATGGCATCCATCTATAAGGGTCTATCGTTTATTTATTGGCTCTCAACGACATATATTGGCCCATAATCCCCATCATCACTCATTACATCATATGTTATTTTATAATATGTCAATACTGACTTCATTTCGTTCCTATTGGATTTCATAATTTATTAAGATCTCGTTATTTTTAAATGTGTTAGCTACCTTAGTCTCTTTTGAGACTACAACATTCTCTTACGGATATAATGACTCTTTAGGAGTTAGCTCTTCTAAAACAATCAAGTATTCTTGATTATCCTCGACTTGACCATCTATATTATTGGTTCCTTTTCTCTTTCGCGGATTTTTATCTTTGGGATCGATTTACCTTTCACACTTCAGGCATGCTTTAAATTCATTCATAATGTGTTGTCCTTCTAGAACATTGATTCTTATAGGAGCATTAGCAGTTAAGATATGTGATTTTATCACTTTTTTGGGTCAATAAATGCTTCGGGTATTTGGTTAGCTAAATTATGTGAATGAATTATCTTTTGAATTTCCACTACAAATTATTTTAGTTTGAGCATCAAAATGAGCTGATGATAATTCATTCCAACTAATCGCTTTGACCAACTACTTATTTTCTCCCCATGATGCTAGAAAAAGTAATTTGTCAAATGACATTTAGCAAATCGTGCTATAAAAACAAATCTCCTGTAGAAGGTTCAAAATTCTTTAGAATCGAAAGATATTCATACCTAGCATATATTCACATCCTACATCAACGACCCATTTTGGTGTGTTATAGTAGTTTTACAGGCACATATACTAATTGGTGAATTCGGATCTGACTTAGTAGGCTAGAACGCCATGCTGATGATGTGTTATGAATTTAAGGGAAAGAAGATAAGAGAAAACAAGAAAATACTTATTGATTATCTCAAAAGTGTATATAACATATGTTGTACCTTATATTTATAGACATGGGTATTAAAGTATCAAGCTAAATCAATATCAATGATTACATGAGATAATAAAGGGATACAAAAGATAATTGGGGCTAATGGGAGATATGGACATTCACATAATAATATTCATAAAATTTTTAAATTTTTTAATACTCTTAAAATATTTTAATGAATAATATGCTGATTACAAATGTAAATAGTTGTACACACACACACAAATTAAAATTTCTCGCTAGATGAAGAAATTTAATCTTATGAAGATACCTTTAGAAACAACAACTCTTAGTTTAGATGGGAAGAAATTTAAAAGAAAGAAAATGAGGGGAGTGAAAATAGGGAGATAGAAAATTGAAGAGAAATATTATTACTACTTTTTTGTATGGACAAGAGAAATCTCTGGAAGGCTTAATACTACATTCGTTCCTTTATATAAAAGACAACTGACTTTTTGGGGTGATAAAAAATAAATAAATCACTTCGTTATAACATACATTTTGAAATATTTATATGTATCGTTAAATGATATATCAATTTATAAGTCAAGCAAATTAGTTTAGAAAAAATGATAAATAAATTTGTTAATTTTCTTCCTTAAGCTTCCCAAAAAAGCTAACTAACTCTTATATTAAATAATTGAGGTACTACCATTTTTTATTCTCCAAGTTTGCATGAATTTTGATTTTGGTCCCTTAAGTTTCAAACTTATTATTCGATCTCTATAGTTTCATCAAGATTTGCATTTTTTACTCTTTTAGTTAACGTCATTAAGTATGGTGACTAAAAACCAAAATTGGTCAAAAGTATAGGGATCACAAGATTTTGATTTTGGTCCCTATACTTCTAACAAATTTTGTTTTTTATCCGTACACTTAACAACAATAATTAATGCATTTAAACATGCAAATCTTTGTGAAATTATAGCAATTTGAAACTTGAAAAACTGAACCAAAATTCATGTAAATTTAAGGGACTACTAATGATGCCATCTCAATCTATAATATATAACATGTTAGTCCTTGGATTTAATTTTTAATTCAAGGCTATACAGCTAATTAGCTTCAAGCTAGTGCAATTTCAAATAGGGATTTGCATACTTTTATTTGCCAAATATATTAAAATTTAGGGTATATTTCATCAACCGTCATGTATTCATATTGGTTTGGCACCTATCATATTTGTTTTATAGGTCGGTTTGGATCAAAGAATTGATGGCAATGGAAAAGAATGTAAGAGAATGGAATGGAAGAGAAAGGAAAATTGTTTTGCCTAGGATGTTTGGTATGCACTAGAATGGAAAATGATTTAATAGAAACATTTATATTTGGTTGCGTTAAAATTGTAATGAGGTATGTAAGAAAATTGTGTAAAATGACCATATTATCGTTATTAACAAATTTATTATTGTTTATTTTTGGAGAAAATCCCAATACAAAACGGTGTTATATGATTATGTGTTTTATATATGCATATGAATATTTAATTTACATATATATATTAATGTTTTTATTTAAATATTACCCTTTTTTAGGATTATATATAAACATTTATGTATATTTTGATCAAATCATATTATTTTAATCATAATTGAGTTGATTTAGAATTAACTATACTTGAATTATTGAGCTTTAAACAATCCGTGATCTGAAGAGCACCCCAAATCCCGGCTTCCTCTGACTATTGAGACTTTAGAAAAAAATTAGTGATCACCTAAGGAAAATGAAGTTGATCATTTAATTTTAGAATATTCTATATATTGTGCACTTATTATTGACTGATTTTTATGTTGTTAAATTTGTGGATAGAATGGATTCCAATTATATATGTGCACAATGTAATCATTAAAATAAAGAGCAAATTATGCTGGTTTAGTTGTGATTTGCTTAAATTCAATATGATATGTCCTTAGCCTTTGACACCACCAACTCAAGTGATGTGGACTAGGCATGGATAAGGACGATAGTTGAATTGAATATCTAATTGTGATATATATATATATATATGTATATTCATTTAGATTGTGATCCCTTTCCTAATTTTGAAATATTCTGTCACAACTTCACATGGCTTTTCAAGCACACATGGGGTTGCTGCTGATGTGATGGGGAGGACCGTTGCTTTTTTAATTCCATGCCAAACATACAAGAAAAATCCCATGAAAAGGATTGGAAAAGGGACGGAAAAAAAAACAAGAAGAATTACTGTAAGGCTTCAAATAAAAAAATTAATATTAGTAAAGTCTTCAAAGGTTATTAATTATAGCTGTTTCAGTTATCAATGTGATCTTACTGATATTAATTCTCTTGCTTGGAATCGTACAGTAATTTCTTAAAAAAAACCATTGAACTGTTTACCTAATATTAGATCATACTTTGTTGATCAAATAGGGATATTAAAATTTGACGAAAATACAATAATGTTTGTGAGTTGTTATTATCTATAATTGACTTTAATGAAATGCAATTCAAGTTTTACCAAAAGTTTTACCTAATAACTAGTCAATTTTAGAGAATTTACCATTTGAATATTTTCACTCCTAAATTTGCCAAGAAATGGGAATCCCCTTAGCAAATTTTGATTGCAACTTCAATTTAATGAATTGTAACTATTGTTTAGGTAAAGATAATCCGTTTTAGAGAATTTACCATTTGAATATTTATACCTAGAACTTGCAAGAAAATGGGCCTCCCCTGAGCAAAAGTTTGATTACTACTTCAATTTAGCGAATTACAACTCGAGTATAGGTAATAATAAGTCAAGCTTAATGAATTTGCCATTTGAATATCACCACCCTAGAATTTGCAAGCAAATGGGCATCCTCTAACCAAGTCAGGGGCATTATTTTATTTTCATCAAATTTCAATATCCATGTTTAGTCATCTAGGTCTGATTTGAGATTAGATAAATTGAACACCATGATTTATCCTTTTATACATTTCAATGGTCTTTTTCTGTCATTCTCCCTGCAGAATTTGGAAAATAGGAAATGAGATAGAGATGTGACAAATATTGATAATGCTATAGAAATGTGAGAACCTAAATGGTCATGAAATGAGAAGAAAATGACAAATTTCTTGTGTATATTGGTACATTACGTCATTTGTACTCTCTCCAATCAAAATGTTCAAACTGCATTTTAGAAATCACAATTTATCTTAAAAATCATGTGAGAGAAAAATAAATGTCAGAGAAAGAAATTTTAAAAGTCATTCAAGATTCACAAAAAGGTGATTGAAGTATTATAATTAGGGAGTACACAAATGATCTGGCATACCAAATGCACACAATAATTTCTCTAAAAATGGCCTTCCTTTCCTCTTCAAGAGCTCTATTACCATCGTCTCTATTTCCTCTTCTCTCTCCCTATTCCATCTTCTTCTTCAAATTTTCTTCCTCAAATGTCAATATAAAATATGCCTGCTTCAACTAAAAAAAAAATTGGAAGGGAAAACCAGATTAATTCCTAAACTTGAAAAGTTATGAACAAGTTCTCTATTCATTTTATCAATTTCGGGATTGAATTCACAACTCGTATTTCAACTTGAACACTTGAAAAAAAACAGAGAGAAATAATCATTTTTTTAAATGATTGATTTGTAAACTTAAAAGGCTATTATCGACTTCTCAATTTATTTTACCAATTTCGGAATTGAAAATTTTCAGCTTGAGCCCTTGGAAAAATGAGAAATAATCATGTGTTTTTTTGGAAA
This sequence comes from Vachellia collinsii, assembly GCA_006871305.1. Taxonomy (NCBI): domain Eukaryota; kingdom Viridiplantae; phylum Streptophyta; class Magnoliopsida; order Fabales; family Fabaceae; genus Vachellia; species Vachellia collinsii. The sequence goes on from QFDD01000939.1 coordinate 26,875, forward strand.
TGATTAATTCCTATATTTGTAAAGTTATTAACAACATCTCAATTCATTTTACTAATTTCAAATTATAAATTCACTAATTGAGATTTCAGCTTGAAAAAAAATGAGGAAAAGGCATGTTGAAGGAAATGATTAATTCCTAAACTTTCAAAGTTATAAACAACTTTTCAATTCATTTTACAAATTTCAGCAATTGGACACTTGGAAAAATGAGAAACAATCCTTTTTTTTTTGGCAATTATTTATTCCTAAACTTGAAAAACTATGAACTTCTCAGTTCATTTTACCAATTTCAGGATTGAAATTCAAAACTTGAGATTTCAGCTTTAACACTTGGAAAAATGAGAAACAACCTTTTTTTTTAAAAAAAATGATTGGAGAGAATACGGATGATGTGACATTACCTAAGTGTGAACTTAATTTCTCCATGATTAAATAGGGTATTTTAGTAAAGGCAAATGCTTACGTACTTCTGGAGTGTCACATCATCCATACTCTATCTAATGAAAATATTTTAATTGTATTTTATTGTGCGTCCCACAAATACATATTATAATGGGTTATGGAATTATCGAATATGTGATCCATAAAAAATGATGTTCAAAATATTTTCATTGAAAAGAATATAAATGACTTAACATTTCAATAGCACGTTGGTATTTCTCTTTAGGGAATCAACAAACATTTGTTATCAATAGCTAATTAAATTAATTTCCTTAATATCTGCAAATAAACTATATAGCTTTTATATGTCATTAAAAAATACAAGAGATTCGTGACGTAATAATTTTCTTCCATCACTAATCTGTGGCTGATTTTGCATAATTTTGATTGCGAACTCCTCAAAAAAAAATTTGGTGAGGGAAATTCATTCCTGTGAACTGGTGCACAAGTTTCAGTGTATTAAATTAAACTACTTGCTATGCTACATTATAATTTGAATGTTGTTGAGATAATGTTTTGATGATGACAAATATATTTTTGAAATTAAGCTTTGATTGTTGGTTTTCAGAAAGTTTTTTAGAAAACTTCGAGTTTTAATGAAATGTTTGAGAAAACTCGAGTTATGTGCTTTAGAACTCGAGTTACAGTGTTTAAAAATGTGTTCAAAATCTCAAACTTTTAAGAGAACTCAGTTTTGATTTGAGTTATATCAAAACTCGAGTCTCGGGTGTTAAAAAAGGTTTTAGAAATGTAAAACTCTCAAAAGAACTCGAGTCTGAATGAAAGTTATCTCAAAACTCGAGTTCCATGTTTTAAAACTCGAGTTTTGTTCATTGGAAGTCTTTTGGAAAATTAAAACTCGCAGTGGAAACTCAAGTTATGTTGGAAGTTTTGGCAAAACTCGAGTTTCGTTTTATAGAACTCGAGTTTTGGGCTCTCAAATGGTTTTTGAAAAACAAAACTTCCTTTCAAAACTTGAAGTTTCAGTGGAAGTTTTGCTAGAACTCGAGTTGTGTGTCTCAGAACTCGAGTTTCGAAGAGAGAGAAACGAAATGCCCTTCTCAACTTGAGGTTTAAGCAAAAGTTTTGTCATAACTCGAGTTTTGGATTTACAGAACTCGAGTTTCGGGTTAAGAAAAATTTCTAAACTTCTAAACTTCTTTCCAAACTTGAAGTTTCGCTTAGAGTTTTCATAGAACTCGAGTTTCGAGAAGCAAACTTGTTTCAAATCTAAAACTTCCAGTGCAACTTGAGTTTCATATAAGAGTTATGTTTTGAAACTCTTATAATTTGAAGTTTTATGAAGGAAAACTCGAGTTTCGAATGACAAAAATGCTGTAATACAAAACTTGAGTTATAAGTTTTATCAAAGAAACTCGAGTTACAATGAAAGTTATGACTTGAAAAGTGTCAAAACTTGAAGTTTTGCCACATGAAACTCGAGTCTCGAAGAGCACAAAGCATTTTAACTCACTGGAACCTATGGAAACCCGAGTTATAAGTTTTACAACTCAAGTTTTATCAAAACTCTTATTCAAACTCGAGTTTCAACAAAAGTTATGAGATTTTTACTTTGAAAATTTCTCTATAACTCGAGTTATGAAGAGACAAAACTCGAGTCCACCTTCTGACAGTTACGCAGCGTGTCAGCGACTTTAAACTGATTCCAAAATATTTCCTTTTTCATGCAACGATTATTTGAAACACACCTACCATCGTAAATGCATATCTGACTTATTTATTAACAGGGAATGAAGTTCAAATTGCCTAAACAAAAGAGATTCAACGGACAAAATCTCATATCTTCATTCTACCTACTGTCAGAAAGTTGCAGACGCATTCAATGCGGGAAGGTGAACGAAGACAATGGGTCTAACGGAAACATAAATGTCTCTAACGGACATTTAATCTTCTCACCTATAAAAGGCGAAGCATTCAAGTCTCGGCTAGATGAGAGAACGCATATATGAGAAATAGAATTTAATACGCTTCAGCTACATACTCTGTTTTTCATACTCTCATTAAAGAGCTTCAGTGTTCATCATTAAATTTCTCATAAAGGAGAATATTCTGGTTCATTTAGTAAATTTGAGAGAGTTGCTCAAGGTTGGAGAACCTTGAGGTGGTTTAGACACGAGCAAAAGTGTCTGTGGGTTAGTTTGAGTTAGGAAGGGGGAGAGTCCTTCTTCTAATTGATTGCAATCTTTTGAGATTAATGGATTGAGAAAACTCAGAGGTCTCTGAGGACTGGACGTAGGTCAAGAGGACCGAACCAGAATAATTTTCTGTGTTACTTTCTTTCATACTCTGTTTTAGCATTCAACGTTTACGAAAATTTTTATTAGACCAATTCACCCCCCCTCTTGGTCAAATCCGATCCTAACAAATGGTACGTTTATCCAAAAAAAATCGCTATTAAGGTTACAACAAGTGCATTCTAAAAATAAAAACTTTAAAAAAAATTACACAAACAATTTTAAAAATTAGCCACAAAATTACGTCACTAATCTGTTGCAAATCAGTGACGGAACTTCGATGGTAAATCCATTGCAAATTAAGGATGTAATTTTTTTTTTGTTAAGTATAGATATCATTGAAGTATGTTTTTGCTAAAGCACTGATATCCTTCAATGAGAAGAAGAGAAATACTTATATACTCTTAAAGTGTCACATCATACATACTTTGTCTAATGAAAATGTTCCAAGTGTCATCTATTGTGGATTCCATATCCTATAAATTTATCCTATTTATTTCTCTTTTCCATAATAAATATTTAGGGGAATAATTAAGAGAAATTTATGGGATATGAGATTACAATAGAGGACATTTGAAACATTTTCATTGAGCAGAATATGGATGACATGGCACTCCAGAAGTATGTAAGTATTTCTCTTAAAAGAAATCATGTTCAAAACATTATGGGGTATTAAATGTAAATACATCTTTCAACAAGAATTCAAACATTGATTCATTATATTTTGATAGACTAATTTTTTCTAACAAACCAAACACTCCTTGGTTTTGGAGGACCGGTGGAGTTTGTTGTTTGTTCATTTTGTTTTTTCTTCCTTGTCTCTCTGGACCATTCTAGGCCTATGTTTTCCCTAAATCTATTAAAAGAACCAGCCCAATATTTAATGGGCTAAGCCCACTAAAGCTTGATTTCTGTTGTTACTCCCTTCTTTCTTTTTTTTTGTTGCCTCCTTCATTATTTAAGGTTAAATATCAATTCTCACCGTGATAAACTTCTTTAATGAATGGATCACATTTTCATTCACAAAATACATAAATCGAAAAGGGGAAAAAATTCTGCAGGAATAGATCACTAAAAGATGAAATTAAGAAGATCCTCGATTATATATTTTTAATTAAGAATAACTTCATGAAGAGAAGGGAAGGAAGGAAATAGAAATATTATGATATGTTTGGTGCTTATTAGAATGGTAAAAAAAATACTTTCTACACTGATTGGCATGAACAAGTGTAGAAAGTATGATTTTTCACACTGATTGCACATGACAACTGGTGGAAAAAATGAAGAGGAATTTATGTTTTTTTTTTGTTTGGTTAACTTTTCCACATTTGTTAATAATAACTAGTGTAGTAAGGTATTTTTCTACTCTAATTGTTGAAGTCTAGCACTCTCTACACTAGTAAATCTTTAATTGTTGTGAAAAGGTTTTGGACCAAAGGAAAATGAAAATAAAAGAATCTGAAAAATATAAAATGGCAAAAAGATGTGAGAAAATTACATAATGTTATTATGCGATTTTCTCACATCTCTTTATCATTTTATATTAACTAGCTAGTGTTGAAAGTGTGATTTTCTGTACTATACATGTTTTAGGATTGGTTAACCTTTTCTAAACTAGTTAATATCAACTGATTTTGTAAAGTCTTTTTCTATACTAATTCTTAAAGTCCAGCACTCTCTACACTGGTTAATTTTTCTAAAATTTGTTGTGAAAAGGCTTTTTTGGACTGATGTGTGATAAATTTTTAAATATGTGGATTAATTTGCACTTGCACAAAATACAGAAATCAGAATCCTGAATGGATATGACTGAATGAAAGTAAGAAACAATGATGTTCAATCATTTTTTATTTTGAAACAAATTAAACAATCATTTCAACTTACACCAAAAACAAAAAAATACTGGTGCTAATGATAATGATATAGGTATAGGTATCTTCATTTTTCTAAAACCGATGATGGTATATGGATGTTGGCCAACTGAAGAAGAGTGTAAGGTGCACAAATGCTAATGGTTCCATTGAAGCATTCATTCATAGCAATCTCACATGAGACTTGAGTCAGATGCTTCCATCCATCAAAATAATAATACTTGCTCCTATCTCCACACACACTGTTCTCTTCCCTCTTATAACAAGCATCCTCAATGTTTGTGATTCCTGTACACCATTATGCAAACAAAATCCATCTCAATAAATCCAAATCAATATAATATTCATTATATATACATATATAATATACCAAATTTGGTCCTAAATATGAGTTCCCATTTAGGAACGAGTATTACTATGAGTGTAATTAATGCATAACTGAACAGTAAGCTATACAATTTATAATAGGTCAAAGTATTTTTTATAAACTAAATACAGATTCATGTAAAGCAGAGCAATTTTCCTTTTTGATTTATTAATGGTGTGTGTATATATATTTGCTTACCGTATTTTTGATGATTTTCGTTGATGTTTTTGTGGACCCTGTAATTATCATATAGTGTAAAAATTGAACCGTTGAGTTTGCTTTGTAAGAATAATATCTTCTCAGGAAGCTTATCTCTGTAGTATCTTGATTTGCATTGGTCTCCTGTGTAATTAAATGGCTCACAAACTGAAACGCCATTCACAACGAACTTCCTAGCTCCAAGATCATACAGTTTCTGCAATTCATTTTTTTTTAAAAAAAAAAACAAGAAAAAGTTCATGTTAGTTATGTATGTAAGCTACAATATAAAAGATCTAGATTTAACTCCTACAATAATGGCCATCTCAAAAGTTTAAGTTAGATTCCTAGCTAGCTAGTCCTCCAAAATGACAATTTGAGATATTGAAAATATCATTGTAAAATATAAACTATAGAGTTATATTAAATATCTAGAGACCCTCATGAACAATATATATGGCTTATTTTTAGCTAGAGATTGGGTGTGGAAAACAAAATTGTCTAATATGATTATAAATTAGTATAAAATACA
>QFDD01000940.1:0-29561 GCA_006871305.1 Vachellia collinsii
AAAGTGATTTTTGACAAACATAGGTTAAATGTTCATTCCATATCCATACAAACATGCTCTCGAAATCAGTTGCTCTATTTTGTTTTTTTTTTTTTTAGGTTAAAGAAAAGTTTGAGTAAGTTGCATCTTGGGCTCATGAGGACAAGAACATGCATGTAAATTTAGATAGTGCTTATAAAAGTATTTACAAATTACCTACTAACAAGGCCCTCATCAATAATGTAAATTGAACATACGATCTTATGAGCTCTAAGTCAATTCATTATTAACTGGATCAACCTTTGTTAGTATTGCTCTTTTTATTTTTGGCTATGGAATTGATAGTCATATTGACTTCAATGGTTGGCTAACATTATTTTTTTTTATTATACCTCTCACGTACGTATTCATTAATCATTACCGTGTAAAGTTACAATTTTCAGTCTTACAATTAAAAGGGTTTAAAAGGATATGTTTAATATCGGTTGGATTACAAGGTCTCCATGCTTGGCTAGCATTTGCTTGCTTAAAATATTCATATTTCAATTTTAAATTTTTTAAATGCTTTAATATATCGAACTATGGTTAGTATCTTTCATTTTTTTTTTACGAAACATTTAATTTTTTTCGACCATGAGGAAACATTTAATTTGATCTTATTGTTACTTGTTTAAATATCCATTCAACATGAAAAATGATTAACTAAAAACCATCATAAGAATTTGAATTATAATAAGCTACTCTTAAGGTGGCGTTAAGTATATATAAAATAAATGTACAGGAATGCATTTATCCAATCAATTTCTTAGGATGTGAACATTTTCTTTAAACTTTCAAAACTTAGTTTTTTAATATAATGATCTTAACATCCAATGTTATTATGCCAAAAAATATTATTATTTTAGATTTAAACGTTATAGGTCTAATTAAAAATAGTTCCCTAAATGTAAATTTCTTAATCCATAATGCATGTCTGAACCTTGAACTTATTCATGGAAGTTTCTTCAACTCAACTCAACGACTACCATTATTCCTTAGCAGTGCTTAGTTGCTTACGCGTAAACAGAAGTTTGGTAGGCATGGAATTAATTAATGTTTGTTTTTCCATTGTATTGACTCAACATTTGAATATGAACACAGAATTAAATTAAAAGCATCCAAAAAGCCTGCTCATTTTCCTGCTACTCCTGCCTAACACATGCATATTTAAATTGAATTTCTATATATAAGCACGCGCGCGCACATATACACACTTGTCCGAAAGGAGCACAAGTTTATAACAAGAGTGTGTAGTGGCAATAATTAATTATTTACCAACTGTTTAATGAATATTATAATACACGTTTACGCAGCTTAATTTTCATGGGAACAGACCTAATATAAAGTGTAGAGTAGAGTTTTGATTCTTTCAAACTCTCCGATGAGTCGTTGGTCGGTTCCTTATGCTCCAATCCATCCCCTTTCTCTTTTCTCTCTCCAATTGCCCCCCTTCCAATTCATTTATAAGTAACATTTTCTCGCATGAAATTGTTATTGAATATATGTAACAGTATGTATTTATTTCAAAATTTAATGCACTTTTATTTTCCTACTGTTAATCTTACATCTCTTTAATTTCATTTGTTTTTCTAATAATTTTTTTACTTATTATCTTCGTAAATAAGGGCATAGTCGAAAAAACAACTAAATCTTTCATACATTTATTACTTTCAACTTACACTTTATTTCATATGATTGGGTAGTTGTTACTTATAAAAATAATAGAAGCTAATGATATAGGTTTGTTGTCTGAAAAAATGATTCTATCATTGGCGAGTACCTAGTCTATGGGCATACACTATTCTGCAAAGAGTTTAAAATTCAGTGATATCTTAAATATAAAAACTATTTGGGGATTTTAATTTAATCATAAATATAAAAACTCAACTCATTTTCTAAATCAAATTTATAACCTTTTCTTCTGACTATCCTTATTGAATGTACATAGTCAATAGGTTTTCATTAAGAGATTAATGGTTTCAATGCAAACAATGTTGATTAAATAGTTTATTGGAAAAATCAACACAATTTTTTTTACAAATAATCAATTTAACTAACTTCTTTAATTCATATAATTAGTTATTTAGCTATTATATTAATAATTCAATAGAGTGTTATTATTGTTTATGGTATATATAGACTAAGTATGTATTTTACATTATGCAGATTATTTAAATCATATCTCAATTATATTTAAATGTAATTATATTTATTTTGTATAGAATATAAACTTTATAACAAGTGGAACTGCTAATAAATTATAAATAACATGGCTTCATTTTTATAACAAAAAAATAGGTAAGCTGGATTTTTGTTGGGGGGGGGCCCACTATGCTTATGGTGAAGGTATAACTCAAGATTTACGATTGAAAGGTGTTTAAAAAGTTATCATTCAAGAGTGAGCTTTAAACCCATTCATAATTTCATAGCACATGATCCAACTTTCTACTAACATGATTGAATTTGTTTGAATCAGTTTTTGAAAAGTGATTGTACGCAATTCGAAATAAGTATGAGAGAGGCTGTTTTGTCTTGGTTTGTATAAAAGTAATTATAGAAGTGATTTTGAAAAGTTGACAAATAAACCCATTATATGATTAATCTACGGGAATTTCATTTAATGGTAATTATCATATTGTACGTATGTACTTCGCCTACGATTAATCTACGGGAATTTCATTTAATAGTAATGATCATATTGTACGTACGTACTTCGCCCTAAAAAGTAAGTGCATCAGGCGTACATAAATAAATAGGTGTTGGATATGAGAGAACTTGGTTCCATTCCATTCCATGAGTGGCTTTTGAAAGAGGGAGGCCTCCAATTTCTAAAGTTTCGGTGGCCGAAAAGCCACTCTCTTAAAAGCTGACTTTCAAATTGCACTCATTCTCACATTATTATCGTATTCCCATCACGCATTATTCTTTTCCTCCCTCATCATTTCACGCGCCTTCTTTACTTAATTATATATATATATATATCTTAGCTTTATCGCTAGCTAGTATACAATGTTCAGTTTGAAAATCTTGATTTTATTTTAAAAAAAAAACTTCGGCCACATCCATAGCTACTTTTCACTGATGAACAGTGCTCGAAGGTCTCAGTATTTGTTGACAAGATGGTTTCATTTCATAGAGTGGCCTCGTACGTGCGGTTGCTATTCACTATTAAGACGATTAGTTAATATATAGGTTTATTGTTACTGGACTTCTTGTAGAGACCTTCGTCCAGCAAGGTCCACTTGCTTTGTTTATTAATTTGGACATTGATTATAATACAATATGACTAGCTCCCTCTCTCAATTATCTTAATGATATATTGAGTCCTCTCTTTTATTTTTAAAACCCATTGAAACTTTTTCTGAAATTAAAAATTATACACCCCACCTGACCTCCTCTCAATCTTTGAGGTTCTATATATTTTCTTTTCAACTTAGCCCCTAATAGGCTGTTAAATATATAGTTTGGGTCAATATACTTTTCTTTAAGGTCAGTTTTGTTAAAAAAAACCACTTAGGTTAATGAAAAATATTAATTTTTAAGCCCGAACGATATAATACTGAAGCATGAATGGGTCACTTTCAATGGATACGAGATGATTGTGATGATAAAATTCCTAATTTATTTATTGATTAAAATGCGTGTACGTTTTTGAGAACTATCCCCAAGTGGAACATAATTTGGCGTGTTGAAAATAAGAGACGTCACGATTGCATTACACACTTCAAACCCCTCTCCGGTTGACTCGGTCTCCAGCCAAGGGTCTGACCCAAAACTGGGATTTCAAATCTTTTACTAGCTCAAACGTGAAACATTCCCCCAATCTTAAAGTACAAATTGATTCATAATTTTTTTTTATGAATATACAACTAGCACTGTAATATAATATAAAAAAATACATAAACTTTTTTTATCGTAATAAAAATACAATGATTTTGTTGTGTCTTTTTTTGGTTTTTCTCTGCATCTTTTTAGAAGATCTCCATACTAATTGCTACGTCATTTTTATTGATGTCTAGTTAAAGCCCTTCTTTCATTTTACATGTTGAAATTACAAACAATTTTTTTTTGGTTATTTTCTCTCCAATCCACTCTACACTACTCTTCATCATATATAATTAATATAAATTTTATATTTTCTTGCTTATATTAACATCCACATATATCTGCTACCCCGACCTTTCACTCTTCATGAAGTTGCTGTTGTTTAATTTTGACTATTTTCGGAGATACTTTACATAAACTTTGCTTGCAGTAATCGAATGAGTGACATTAACGGTAATATTAATATTTATAAAGTGTAGATAATAGGACATATATATACTTGAAAACCCGATCCAACACAAGCCAAAAACATCAAAATCACTGTCTCTCTGGAGTCTTCTCTTTATTGGGGAGAAGCATGTAGACTTCCATAATCAGATTCCTAAGCCGATTTCGGAGACCAATCAGCTACGCTCCAAAATATATATTCCTTTCTATTTTCATGCGTCCCTTTATATATATATATGTATATATATATTCCTCTTCCAAATTCATGTTTTGCTTTAATAATGTTATTTCACCAGCTTCTGCATTGACTTGCATATATAGCATATAATTAAGAAAAACCAAATTAATTAACTTGAGCTGTTTTCCCCTTTGTTTTAGAGTAATCAACGCAAGTCACCCGCAATTTTAATCTGATTTTGTTCTATAATTGGACTAAATTTATTCATTTGTGGTAAATTCAAAACCACATAATATCAATTTGATCAATCCATTAATTTAATCATTAATTACAATTCAATTAGGTAAATTGTCCAAACCTATCTTAGAATCGCCCCTAGGCTATAATATGCACGTCTTCCGGGTCTTGGTTTTTGCACGTTCATTGGGCACATAATTAAATTTATTTCACCAACCGGTTTGACGCATAGGTTTCAATCTTATACGAGACATGTGTCTATATTTAGTATTATACAGCGTATTAAACAAGAATAAAATAAATTTATATAGTCCTTAGTTTTGTATTCAATCCGTGTCAAGTTTTTTGCTTTTGGTCATGTCGTAGTTTTAAAATAAAAAGAAAACATTTCTGATCATACTTTCCTCTCCCATGAAAAATTTGAAGATGAGACTTTACTTTATAGACTAATAAATCATTTTTGTTTCATTTTTTTCCTTTTAGAATAAAAACTTAAGTCGCACGTTTTTCACCAATAATTGATATGCTGTTTAATAATTACGACAATAAATTGGAAAGTTTAAGGTGCTTGCATAATACTCTACATCGTAGGAATTTCGAGGTGATGTTGAAGAATGATTTTTCTCACTTTTACTAATAAAATAATCATTGAAAGGATGCTTTTATAGTAAATATTACACGTGTTGGGGCACTAACCTCTCTCCTTTTCTTTTTCATATTGCAACTAATTCCCAAAACGATTCGTTCACTTTTTCTTTATATCCAGGAATTTGATTTTGTTACGAAACACAATATATGTATAGTTCCACAAACAAAGAAAGGTACAATCACATCTACGCATAGTGACAGATCCAGCACTAAATTAATTTTGATGTCTTCTCTACGAAGATAACACATACATGTACATTTTTTTTTTAATTTTTAATAATTCACCCACCCATTATATTCTTGGTTAATCTGCATTCGACACATTGACGAATTTTTTATACTTCAGGTGCTAGATGTACTTAGTTTAAAGTGCTGCATGTATAATAAAAATACTTTAAAATGCTATATGAATATGAAAAATTACTTCAAATTGCTGTATGCATCTTAACACTATATTTTTTATAGATGATTTGAACTTAATTACAACCTTACATATGTTTAAGAAAGAATTAATAGAAATATTTGATGTATGTTGGGCTACAAAAGTCGCTGATACATACATTTTTTTTAGTGAAATTCTCATCACTTACGTATTTCAATAAAGAAAGCATACATATCACACTCGCGCATCATGCATGGCTTGATTGTTTGATTCAACAATCAACATGCAAGGTTGAAGAGATTAAGTATATGTCATAATTAGTTATTTCCACGATGCCGCAAGGTACTAATTGAGGTTGGAGGAGTTAATCAGAGGTAATAATAAACAATAAGAAAATAGAATAAAATATGCGGTGAAGATATCGACCTAAATGTGAGGATATAATATTGCCGGCATAAATAAATGCATACACACACATACATGGAGTTTTCAAGATAGGGGTGTGTGTGTGTGTAATTATATATATGTGTGATGTAGTAATGAGTAAATGAATGAAATGGTGAATGCCGACATGGATGAAGAAGAAGACGCGTTTTCTTCAAACTCTGCAAATCGATCCCTTTTCATTATCTTTAGACAGCAGGTGCGTGTTCATACCTCTTTCTATATCTATCCACTTATCCTTCCATACATATATATATATATATATATCTACCTTCCTTAACAACTAATCTCTTACACACACACACACACAAAAGTCACAACAAGTGTACATAAATCAAAATACATTATATTCGATGCATTTTTTTTTTACTCTGTAAGTTTATGTCATGTATTCAGTTCTTTTCTTTTAATTACCTTCCTAATTTGTTTCTGTGTAGTATTAATATAATATATGATCCTCAAATTTGCTCTCATGGTTTTAGCTTCTTGAGTTTCAAATCATATGTTTTAATTTTTGAAATTTCATTCCGTTTAAAACATTTTTTCCTATAAATTAATAAAAACTTAAAGCATTTAACTTTTGAAGAATCAAAACTCATGATTCAAAACTTAAGGGATAAAAACTAAAATGAGTGCATGATTATATTAATGACCATAGGCACACACAATTAGATGCAAGCACGAGTTGCTATTCAAGCATCCCCATTCAGTCTAAAACAGTTTTGTACTTTTGTATGTTACACTTTACATCTCATGCATATAACATAAGATACTACAAACACACACACGCACACATATGATGGATATGAAAGTTAGATATCTATAGTATACTTATATATTAAACCCAACGTAAGTAATCTTTTAATCTCTCTATCGCATGTCTCACCATATAATGTTCTTGCGCTCTCTATATTCATACATAATCAAAGTGCAAGTAGTGCCACTAAGACTGTTCTATCAAATTGGTAATTGAGGTTTAGTGATCTTATGATGATTTTATAATTAGTAGATAATATCCCGATCCGCCTTTCAAGCTTGCTCTTTGAGTTATGAAACTCGTCTTAATCTTAGTGAACTCTTATACCTCAACTTATCTAAACTTCCTCATCGTTGTAATTTAAAAAAAAATGAAAAAGTGAAAAGTGTTTATATATATACTAACTAAATCCTAATTAAGATAAAGGTTTAAAGAATGAAGTTTATATATAAATATATTTATATATATAAAAACTAAGTAAATCCATTGATAATTATACTAGTGCAACTACGTACGTGGAATAATGCTTGTGATAACAAATAACAGACAATTCATTGGAAACATATATATATATATATATATATAGCTGTCGGGAATGGAAATATATTGATCATCAACTTAAGATGTAATCGTCCAACAGAAATAATTAACCATAACGTCAAACCAAATGACTTAACACACAAAATAACAAAAATTTATGAAAGAACAACATGTATTTTAGGTAAAAAAAAAATTAAATATTTACCATCAGATTTTTTGGATAAAATTATGACAGAGATCAGGAATTCTTGTACTTAAAACTCTGTCATATTACGAAATCTGATAGTAAATATGTGAAAACGATGCCTAAATTGATAAAGCATGATCCGACTGATCAACGTTGACCATCATCAAATCCATGATATGGCCAATTGAAAGGAGGATGAGAAGAAGAAGACGAGGGAGCTCCAGATTGCATGGAAAACTGTAGAAACTGTTCCTGTTCTTGTTGGTGGTGAGACATTCCAGACGAGGAAGACGAGGAAGCCGAAGCCGTATAAGGTTGTTGTCGTTGTTGGTGATGAGGAGAATAAAACAAATTCTGACTCCTACCACCGTCCGCCGGAACATGTTGATGATATTGGTAATAGTTATGATAATAAGGTTATTGTGGAGACAAGGTTGTTGTGGGAGGAGCTAGAACAAGTGGCGGTTGTGGCTGATGATGATGATGAGGATTTGTGAGGAAAGAAAATTCACCTGATGACGAAGAAGGAGGAGGAGGAAACGACGTCGTTGTTGTCATGGAAGGTGGTAGTGGCTGAAGTTGAACTCTTTCAGGAAAGTTGAGCTTGGCTTTGCTTCCTTTGAATTTGAGAGCGGCTTCATCGTAAGCAAAGGCGGCCGCCTCCGCCGTGTCAAATGTTCCGAGCCAAACTCTCGCTGCTTTCTTCGGATCACGAATCTCAGCCGCCCATTTCCCCCATGGTCTTTGCCTTACTCCTCTGTAGTGTCTCTTCCTTGTGCTCCCTTTCAACATGTGTACATACACACGTAAGTACTTTGAACACAATAATCTCCATAACATCTGCTTGACTGCTTCTTCTGTTCTATAGTTTTTTATCTCTTTATATTTATTATATTTAACTAAATCTCCAATGTCCTGTAGCGTCTTGCATAAAATCTAAAGTTACAAATAAGTGGGTGTTTAGATTAGCTTATTTTAAGTGATTTTTCAAAGTATAAAGTAAACATATAAGATGTGTTTTGTCTCAATCGATTTATATAAGAATACTTTTTTAAGTTGCACGTTTAAATAGCTCAATATATCAATACTAGAGAGCTATATAAAATTTCCAGTTTACACTAATACACACACACACATAGCCAGTTACAGATTTTTTATATGATTATTCAGTTCATCTACAATCACAAGGGTATTTGTCAGTAATATATGCATTGAAGCAGACTTCTCATATTAGTTTAATTACATAACTCAAGCGTCCCCCAAAATTAAAAAATGAGTTTTATGACTATAAAGAATTTATAATCTTTCACAATTATTTAAAAATATACTTGAGTGATTTGAACAAGTAAGCTAAAATATTACAATATTTATTATAGAACTTGACCTCAACTTTGACCCGTTTTTTGGACACAGGCAGTAGAATCACTGGTGAACTAATTGATCGATCTCTCTGTATTGTTGAGGAAGAGAGACAGTGAGATGTTGGAGAGATATTTTAAGCTTTGGTCATGTTGGAATCAAAGCCACAATTAATAAAAAGGTTTGCGATTGGGGAAAAAAGAAATAAAATCTAAGTTTGTATGCAAGTTTCATATGAGAAGGTAGATATATGGATGAAGGAGACAGACACATCGGGGACGACCGAAATTTCATATTGAAGATCTGATTTGAACACATCGAAGCAAGAAGCAATAGAAATCAGAGAAACAAACATAGATGATGACCAAGAATTAAAGTAAATATGAACAGAGAAACTTCTTGAAGTCGTAAATAGACAACCCTAGCCGCCAAAATTCTTCAACCTTTCATACTGAATCAGCGAACACGAATGCAATATCATTACAATAACAGCACAAGAAAAGAAGCAGCTAGTTAGTACACACACACATACACACACACGGGCACATATATACCGGTAAATGTGAACATAATAAAACATACACATACCTTGATGTTGAAGAGGTTGAAGAGATTGGTGAGCGTTAGGTTCAGAACTTGACTGAGACACATCAGTTAAAGGATTATCATGGTAAATATTGTTAGGGGAAGCCCCTATGACCTGGGCGAGAGCAGAAACCATCGCGGACATGTCTTGCTGAGAACGATCTGAGTAGATGGGGAACAAGTGATCTTCTTCTTTCTCTTGCGCTTCTTCCGGCGAACCACCCGATCTCTTCCCATGGTATCGATCCACTTTATCTAACTTAAAAATTCTCTCTGCTTGATTCTTTCTTATGATGATTTACAGAGATCACATATATGGATGAACTTACCCTTTTATGGAACGTTTGAGGTAATGGTTTGATCCGATGATGATAATCATGAGAGGAGGAGGAGAGAAAGTCTAGCTACCATAAAACCAAGAAGGAGTGAAATTAACTATGAGGAGTGTTATGTATATATATTTCTTGGATCGACCAAAAAAGCTAAAAGCAGAGAGAGGAAACAGGGAAAAGGAAGATAAAGAAGGAGTAGAGAATAGAATAAACTATAAAGAGGGGGGAGGGAGGAAACCCTAGTTTGCCTTTCATGGCTTTATATGGTTTCCTTTGAGAGTGAACATGGATCGACTTATTGTGAAGAAAGAGCAGAGATATAACAGTCCTACAAGACTGCGTTTCCCTTTTTTGAGAACGAATTCTCCTGCAGTTGTCAGATCTGCACCATCTAAATACAATTTAAGCATTCCAAAAGTTAAAATTTTCAACTGATAATTTTTAATTAAAACTGACGGTTAAAAGAATATTTTCATTTTAGATTTTTGTACATATTAAAATAATTTTTAAAAATAAATTTGAACCGTCTATACTAAATTTTGCCAATTCAGATTTTGGCACCTAAACTCAATACTTTTTTGGTTGTTTTCTTTTATGCCTAGTTTGATTAATAGAAGTGTACGCTTTAAATTAAAGAAAATAGAAGTGGAATTGAAAATGAAATTAAAATTGAGATTGGAGATGAGTTTTAAAACCCTTTTCATATATGATTGATAGGGGATGGAAGTGACATATAAGTTTTATTTAAAATGTATATTTATAACTTGTGAGTGCCCACATAGCCTCAAACAAGAAAATATTTCCTTCTTTTCACAATGAAAGTGGAAATGAAGGCTCCATGGAAATGGATTCCAACAAATCAAACAGCCAAATTCCAATTCCATGACTTCACCTTCATGCCACCGGGGCTCGTGTTTGTGGGTGGGACTCAGCTCCGGCCCGCCCATTGGATGACTTTTGGAATTAATGAAGTAGCGTAGGGATGAAGGTGGTATTAATAAATTAAAATAATAGGACCCGAGGTTTCAGATTCGCTTGTAAGCAAACAAAGGTTTCGATCGATTTTATAATTTCGGTTCTTCTAGAATACTAGTAGTATAAAAGTACTTTGGATGCCTCAGTTATTGGATAATGAAAATATACATAGAAAGATAAGCTAAACGTGGAGAAATAAGAGTGGACATTATGAATCGTCGGAGGAAGAAAATAATATAAATAATCAGAGATAAAATATAATTACATGACTTAGATCATTTAGAGGGAACTAGATCTTTTCCTTTCCTTTTCAGCATTCCGTTTCCATCATTAGATCAAAAATAGATTATTTAGATTTAATATTTTACAATACTCTTCTTATAATGTTTTTATTATTTATTTCTCTCTATAAATCGGTCGTGAACTATACAGATCAATCTTTAATGATTTAAATTTATTTATTGATGTTTATAATAATTTCAATAAGTGGATATGTGATTCTAAATAAGAAAAAAACAGAGAAGGAGTGGATACACATATATATGAATTATCTACACATTTTCTCTCCATGTGTAATTTTTTCATTTAATTTTTTGTTTAGTGTAACGGTGTAAGACCACCAATTGTGACATTAAACTAAATATTTTTTTCATATAATTATTTTCAAGAGAAACGATTATGGTCTTATTTTCAAAGACATTAAAGTGATAATAATAAATGATGAATAGCCATTAAATGGAAAGAATAATCAAATGGACATATGTGATTATGACACTGTTTACATTAGCGTTATAAAGAACGTTTACATCAGTCAAGATAAAATTTCTTTCATATACTTACCTCTTAAATTGTAAATCATGTTAAAAAAGTGATTTCTACGACTAATCTAAATAGATACTATACTGAAAAAGATGGAGATGGTGTTAGCAAAAAGAGGGAAATGGGGCATTGAGATTGGGTAAATATGGTTCACCAATAACTCATTGGGGTAATTTTGCTGTGAAACCTTCCTGCATATTGTGATAGGTGAATCGACACAAAATTGATCAAGCAATGTGAGGCTGCATTAAATCCTTTTGGGTCTTAAATTTGAGTCCAAGAGGAGACACGTATGATGGGAGGAGTAGTTACAAATGACAAATTATATTAGCCAGTTGTTTAAATATTTAGTAATGTAATTTTTAAAAAAAGTGTCAAATAACTTATAAATATGATAAAAAAATGTTTTTCTTTTTCTACCTTATAAAGTAGAATCAGACACGTAAATCACAATCACTACTTCAAATGGGATAATGGGATTTGGATTGTGTGCATGAGAGGGAATGAATCAGTTACACTCTCATTTAATGATCAGTTGAAATCTTGGTCTCCAGTCAATGCCCTCCTCTTCTCTCACGATGATTAATTTGGGTCCCAAATATAGTCCAAAATTTGTTAGTCAATGATCCGATTGGTCCATAAAAAATGGGTGCAAGATGAAAATTAAAAGGGCACATATGCACCATGGTTTAAAAAATCGGATCGGACCAGTGAACTGGTCTATAGTTGACTCGAATCAACCCTCATTCGACCTGATTTAAAATGGGGTTGACTGGGTCATATTTATTTTTCACTTTGAATGTATATTTTCTTTGCCTTTTTCTTGGGAAATTACGCAAAAAAAAATTAATATTAAAAAGATCACAAAATGTAGTTAATAACAAATAAAAGAGCATTATTGATAAATGAATGAGCTACCAGTAACAACCTTTGAAACCTTTCTGATATTGATTTTCTTATGTGAGACCTTAATACAATTTCTTTTTTTTTATTTACTGTTTTTATTTAGTGACAAGAGAAAGAATTAGACGGTGTTTTTTCCTTTCTTTTTTCTTTTTAAACTACAAACATGAATTTTTTATGATTGATTCTTAGCGTGTTAACTTTTATGGTTGATAAATGAATTTTAATGATATTTTTTTATTATGAATGATTATTAATTATAGTGATTAAATGATTTTAACAGATAAAGATGAATATTTTGAAATTAAATATTATTAAAAATATTGTGTTTTAATATTGTCAACTAAATGTCATTATTTTAATATGATTGGTTTGACTCTAATTTAGCGTATTAACCTTTGACTCACTACCTCGACTAGTTCAATGATCAGTCCAATTTTTTATACTTTGATATCAACACAAAAAAATGCAGCATTTTGTAATTTTTTTTTAAAAGAAAGTGATGCGTGTCGTACTATGAACGATTGGATAGAATTGATGGTTGACTGCAAACACAAATTAAGATATGTTAATAATTATTATATAAATAATAATGATCGTATTAGTCTTTATTTTAAGTCAACCCATAATTTAATTTATCTGTCAACTCGATATAAAATTATTAGTGTTGATTCTTTAATATAATATCTAGTTTGAATTAAATTTTATATTAAATCCTAGAAGTAATATGAGATATTTTTTTAAAACTAATGTCAAATCTATTCATGGCAAAAAAAATATTCTAAAATGAAAGAAATTAATAGTCTCATTACGTATGTTATCGTGTACACTCCATGAAAACTCTAAGCCATATATTAGGACTCTAGAATTATAAAAGAAACACAATTGCGGATATAATAGGTTATTATCTTACGTGATTAACAAGTTCCTTATGACTATATTTTCAGAGAAGTTACTATTTGAGTTAACTCATTGATTCAAAATCTCACGAAATAGATATGTAACTTATCACATTCATTCGTTAACTAATTGATTCAAAATCTCACTGTGTGAACTTCTTATGCTGACATGATTGCCAGAGTCCGCATTTTTTTTCCTTCTAAATAATGGAATATTATAAATTGAAGCTATGAACACACTAAATGATTTACCTCATGATGACAACGACAGGCTACTAAACTTAAAGCCAAAAGAAAAAAACTATTAAAAAAACAACCATGCATTGATTTCTTCCAATTTTTCATCCTACTAGTTGTAAATTTTTGTTCCTTCCCAGTACAAGTATTATGTTAAGAATGAATAAAAAAAAACAGAGGTTCAACAGCTAAACAACACAGTGCCAAGAGAAAAATCAGAATTAATCCAGCTAACATTCTTTTTTTAATAGCCCGTTTGGTTCAATTACATGAAAGAAGATTACATGTAATCATAATGTATTCTACTGATTACATTGTTTAGTTGGTACGGTAATGCAATCGAATGTAATCCTGATTATAACGGATTACGTCAAATCAGGTAATCCCCATTACATAGCTTTGGCTATGTAATCCGGATTACAGCTTGTATGAATTAACATATGGATACATGTATATTTCATAAATCAGTATTTATACATTTATATTATTCATTTTTAGTCTTGATAAAATTAAAAAGTTTATTTCACATTTTTTATTTTTTATAAATAAAATATAAATTATATTTCATTATTCTTTGATAACATACCAAACAAATACTGTGTAATCATCATTACATTACATTCCCATCTATTACATTCCATTGCATTCCTATGAACTCCGTGAACCAAACGGGCTATAAGACTTTTTCCTTACATAAAATAATTGTCGCATTTTCTTGCGTAAAATCCGTGATAAATATTGAAAAGACATCACCGACTTGAAAATTTTAAACTTCTACTGATACAGGGATCAGGGCTCATAAGGGGAATAGGGGTATTTTAGGTAAGTAGTTAATATCTATAAATAGGATATCGAATGTAATGGGAGTTATGTGAATGAACATTTTACTATCTCATTCTACTTTTTCCCTTTTCTCCTGAAAATGGTATCAGGGTCAGGTTTCAATCCAGAAATTAACCTATATGGATTTAGGTAACTGGTTTATATATATATATATATAAATACTCCTATTCCCCTTATTACCCCTAATTCCCTGTATTAACTACTGTTGACAGGAGAGAGAATTAACGTTGATTTGATCAATCCGGACGATGACTTCATCAGACGAGGAAAATATTGCTGGATGTTGAAGTTTGGATAACTGATTTGATGGTATTTTAGGCACACAAGTTTGTGGGTCAAAACCTTGAAATGTGATCAACACATTGGACAATTGGCCTATCATAGTCCACCAACGCCAAAATTCTGCCCATTGACTCTCAGACCAATGACCAATGATATGGAAGAAGAAGACCCAATTGTCACTCTTGTTCACAAAAAAAAAAAACGTAAATCAATCCTGTTAGTAAACAGTGTTATCTGCGTGCTTAGTATAAAAATTAGTTAGAAATTGAATTTAATCCAAAATATAACAAAGTGCTACAATATGTTTTATCTCTTACATTTATTATTACCTCCAAACTAATTTATCCAACTTATAAATTAATATATAATTTAATGTTACGCATGGATGATTTAACATAACAAAAAAAACAATAATTGTTCAGCAAGAAATCTACTTTGTTATCTCTATCATACAGAGCATTAAAATTACTTTTACACCACGCTGAAAATCTGAATATGGCTTCTAATATAATTTTTTTCATTGATTATTGGCTTTCATTAAAACAAGCAAACACATGCATCTCGTTTTTTAACAAAAAAAGTTTGACAATGCTAAAATATTTAGGACTCTCAGACTTTCACATTAGCAGTATAATCCTTACCTGACCCACATCTTATTTTCTCTTTAATTTTTCCTTCCTCCCACTTTTTCTCTACCATCCAAATAGAAAAAAATTCATTTCTCCCCCTATTTTTTCTCCTCCCTTGTTTCCTCTCTCTCTATCCAATGAGGGGGTTAGAGAAGACCCCTTAGATGGAAAATTGCAAATAGTCCTGGACTTACAAAGCTCGCCCTTTTGACGAACCATACAATAAGAGTTATCATTATCAACCATTCAACTGAATTTAATCATCTACGGTACTGGTAATTGCACGGCTAGCTAGAGATTTGGTTGAATATTTCTGGTTCGCATGTAAGATAAAAATTGAGAAGGCAATTCTGCTAGAAGCGCTTCAACTACTGAAACCTGTCCATCTGCAAAACAGAGAAAAGATTAAGTTAAAGCTGATTTCTTCACTCGTTTACAGTGCCTCCCGTTTTGATTCTAAAAATAAGACTTTGATTTATTTTGTCTCTTAAATCTATAATTTTTTCCCAAAATATTCTATTGATTGCACATGTTAAAGATTCTATCATGGGGTAATTTCAATGCGCATGATCAATGAAAGTATTTTAAAAACGTAAACATCCATTTATGATAAAGAACTAAATTGATTTCTTAATATCCTCAAATTAGTTATCTAACTCTTAAGATTAAACATTAAGGATGTAAGGTAGTAATTTGGATGCAAATACCTACTTTGAACATCCCGAAATGGAACAAACTGGACTATATCCCGTGAAGCAACCCGACCTGAACAACTTTCAAGCCTCTCTCCCTTGTCTGCATCTAAAACCTGCACCAAGAGGAGTTATAAACAAGAAGTACAAAGTCAAGTAGCAGCATAGCATCAAATAAACAAGAGTGCCTCAGATAAAAACAGTCAACAAATGTATGAAGTAGCAGTAATGCTGGACAGAATACCTCCATGTCTTTGAAGTCGGCACCTCCTATTCCAACAATAAGAAGCGATAATGGCAGATCAGATGCTTTAATAAGAGCATCTTTTGTTTCTTGGAGATCTGTTACCACTCCATCCTAAGATGATATCAGAGAAACATGCATAACAACAAAGAGCCAAAGAAGCACTTTGCTATCACTAAAATTACAGCTGTTTTGCAATAAGGCATAACAACAGTAACCTTCAGATGCAAAAAATAAATGAAATGAAGACTGAAACGTATTCTAACTCTTACAGTGATTATCAATAAAACAAAGTACTTTCGTTTTCCATTTGTCACAGATTCGCCGGCAATTAGTGCAGCATTGTTTATGATAGGCCCAAAAAGAGTTGGCCCTGCAAGAGACACATTAAGCAGGGCACTTGTATATGCCATCATAATTCCTTGGATCCCATCCACCTGTGATATTACATAGACTTGCATGGTTATTGAAGAGCTATTTCATAGTGGCAAACTAGTAACTAAAAGCAAGACCAGGCTTCACGGTTCTACCTCGCAGTTATGACTGCTTCCATTCAAATTGAAACAATGGGAGACAGGACCATCAATTGGTCGAGCGCCAAAGCCCCATGTAGGAAATCGTTTGTCTGAATCATAAAACTGTAACACCTCCCCAACCTCTAAGATAGCCTGTACAAGTCATATGTGGACATGGTTCAGCAACAAATAAAGTTGTAAAAGTAAAACATTTCGAAATTAAAAATCACTTCTCACTCTCTGGTATGCATTTGGCCGTCCTGAAGGGTCCATATAATGTAAAGAATCAGGAAGGCGTGGGTTTCCATTTGAAGCTGGTAAGCAAGAAAGAAGAATTATCCCAAAGTTATAGATAAGATCCCTGAAATCCAATGTTTAACCAGCATTTGTAGAAAAAGATATATCTACATGAGAGAGTAAAATCGGCAACAAAGCATATATTATTAAACCCAACAAGAATTTTCTGAGTCTCCTAACAAAAAGGTGAAGAGGGGGGGAAGGAAAAATAGACTATATGGAGGTAGAAGGTCAATCCCATACCAACAATAGAACAGGACAACAGGGGCTCAAGGGGCTAGCATTTGTGGAATCCACAAATGCTTCCTCAAAGCAGGCTGGATACTGTCGCCCTCCAGTGAAGACTGGACCTAAGCATTGAGTTAGGAGGATGAGTGCTGAACAGAACTATTAAGCCACTGGCTTGGAGGTAAATTGGTTGAAGAGACCAGAAGGTAAAGATTACTAATGAACTTATGTTGAATTTGTAATTCTCATTCTGCCAGAAGATCGAATTCCAGAAAGTGCAGTTCTATGCTACCAGTGCTGTTGTTGGATAATTAATAGCCATTAGACCAAGGGTGAAGAGAACAAAAATTAACGCGTCATTAAAACAGTTCACAAATAGAGTTGGTTAAACATTTCATCTCAGTCAAGATTTTGCAAGCAATAGCGAACACAATTTAGCAACACTGTAGTTTGAGAAAGTTGGTTACTTTAACATATGTACAAGCTTGTATGCGTGTGTGCAAATATGTATATACACATATCAATATAACAACAAGAAAGCCTTATCCCATTAGATGTGGTCAGCTACATGGATCAAAGATGCCATTGAGTTTGATAAAAAATCAAATCTTTGGATAGATTGTTAACTAAGAAGTCTTGTTCAATAACCTATTGAACGTTCTCTTAGCTCTTCCTCTAACCTTTTTAATTGAGCTCCAAACAACTTGATCAATCTTTCTTACTGGTGCATTCCTTAGCCTTTTTTGAACATTTCCAAATCACCTTAAATGATTTTCTATCATTTTTTTCTTCAATAAGTGCCACTTCAGCCCTTCTTTGACTAAATTTATTACGAATTATATCTTTTCCATATGACCATACATTGACATCGACATCTTAATTTCATCTACCCCTACTTTATGCACATGCATCCCCTTTAAAGCCCAACATCCACTACCATGAAGCATTGCCGGTCTATATTCACATATTTATTTGATCAATTGACAGTTCTGTCAATGGTCAGAATTCATTCTCCTCCATAAATCGTCACAGTTCTAGCTACACAAACCCTGTAGTATATTAACTTAAATGAAATCGATATCTTTGCAAAAATACTTTGCACAAGCATTGAGGATATTGGCATGCAGTATACCTGTGAAATCAATGGCCACCATGAAGTTCAATTCAAATCCCCCAGCCAAGTAATCGAGAAAAGTGTGTTGGACACTTTCGGTATACTTGTCCACATATATTTGGCTCTTTAAAACCTGTGTTATAGTTAATATGGTTTAGATTGGTTGAGAAACTCATAATGAAAGTGCACTTGATTAACAAAATTACCTCATCATGATTATCTTTTCCATCACAAGTGGACAAAAATAAATTTTCTCCTTGACCACCAGAATGAAGCTTTTCCAACTCTATCAGGGATCTACGCACTTTCCTTGATAGCAAGAAAAAATAGACCCAATATGCATTTTAGACAAGGGAAAAAAAAAGGAGAAATAGGTTAAAAGCCGCTCCTGATTACCCCATCAATTCATGTTTGCCATTGCTATTGAAGTCGTAGCATTCTATAATTAACGGGCTGTCCTGTATAAAGTAAGAATGGAACATGAGAAAGCTTACAGAATATCTATAGAGTAAAACCAATGTTTTCAATAACAAAAAGGAAAAAAGAACAAAGTGGGACAATATGGATGCCATATTTATGGTAACAATAGATGCAAGCCTCATTGACTTGTTAACAATACAATATGTAAAAAACCGATATCACTGACAAAACAAAACGCACCGACTCCAAGTTAATACTAGTCAGAAAAATATTTAGTGACCACAGGCGCTGATATATTGGTATTCTATGCAACATTATGACAGAAGGATATTTCTGAATATACCATTTTTTCCCTAATGAACTAGTATGGGTCCTACGTGTTGCATGGAATGCAAGAAATAAGTCGCAATGCTCATAACTCATGAATATCATTTCTTGTCAAAGTTTTTATGTTATATATAGGATCCATGTGTTGAAAAAGCGCAGCATGAACAAATGACCATTCATTCGAAATAATATTTGCAAACAAAGAATATGACGTGGCTCTATGCTTCAAAGGCAACGAAAGCTAAATATGTCCACATTAAAGCATGCTGGTTATGCCAAGCAACAAAATTTTGAAGCGAATCCATACCTTGCTTCGTACTTGTTGAATATTCAAGAATACTGGCTTCCATATTGGGTTGTGATCATTCTTTTTTACTTCTGTTTTGCATATGGGAATTTGGGTGCCACCTTCCACAACTTTTGATATCATTAAAAAGGGATCCTACAAGATAAGCAAATGTACGTGTCATACCATAAGTTCCATTCCTCATAAAGCCTACACAAAAAAAAAAAATTAAAATCAGCACATACACTTTTTGAGAAGAGATTCCGATATTCCAAATCTGAACACCTGAATATCATCTCTATTGTAGTCTTCGAACTGATACATTCCTCAGCATTCACCATGAATTTCCCACAGTTCTGAGGGTAGTTTGATCTAGTAGAATCTTCTATGAATAGATCCAAGGTCAATGACCGATCAGGTTTTGTGATTATCTGCACAGGCGAAATTGTTAATGGGCAGACTCTGTGATGTAAAGTGTGGCATTATATACACAAGAGCTCCTTATTTTCAAGAAAACTTCTATAATACAACTTAGTCGCCAAATACTCTTTAACTCTGAAGGCTGGACAATTTTGAGAATTCTAATGCATTATTTAGTGGAGAGGACCAAAGGAAAAATTATAGTGTTAGATAGTGATTGTAAAAGATCAAAACGACTTCACTGCTGAGATTTCTCTCCCTGCCTCTCACATTCATACTTCAAATTGTTCATGATATAATGAGTTTTCTTTTAGTTGTTCGATACTAATAAACAAAAAGTAGTTTTGTAGATGGTCTCTGTGCTACCTCAGATAACGCACAGGTAGCTTCACCAAGATATTGCTGCTCTTCTAGCTTAAGCATCTGCATAAGTCAAACAAACATGTTATCGCACCTATGAACTAGCAAGGAAAGCCCACTTGCTAAAATATTATGTCACCATGGAGAGAAGGATATAGACAATCTCCTCCTATAGGGATATATGTTTATCCACAATTGTTCGGACGCATTTTTACTTCTCACTTTTACATGACAAAACTATTTGTTAGAACGATATCTTAATCAACAGAATAGCATTATGCAAGTATTCCATCACAAAAAACCATACCTTAACGTCAACGTTGTGAAACTGGGTGTCAATATCGTATATGCGAAACCTGTTATGAAAGAAAATTTACTTAACTCTTGGGAAAACCACAAATACTCATCTACTTTGTTAGTAATGGAAATATCATCCTTTACATTTAAACTTACACTAAAGCCTGAACAACCTCGAAATGATAAAAGAGAGTGTGCTTAGTGATCCATGAGGGATTCAAAGAATTTAGGACCACTTCTGTCCGGCTCAGTTCCTCAAGTGCTCCACTTTTTCCTTTTGCATAAAGAACCATCATTGGATCACTCTACGGCAAACAAGAGTTAAATATGATACGTGCTAATTTTTCTTTCACGCGAATATTGATCGTATTAATAATATAAACCATGATATTATCTTTCAGAAAATAATTATAACAATGAAAAACGATATACAGTGGCTCCAGAGTCCAATATTCTTGTGCGGTAAATATAGGACCTTTAAAAGCTTAGTAGTTCGTAGTTTAACATATTTTCCTTGATGTGCATGGTTATATGTACACCAGAAGAACAGGCCAAGCGTTAGCTAATTATGGTGCTATAAAACTGAAAATTACGTTAAAAAATAAGAAGCAAAATTGACGGAGCAGGCATTTAAACCATAGAACCTGAGGCTCAATTTGAGCTGAATGGAACTAAACTTAGTTTCAAGCATCAACAGTTATGATTAGATAAAGGGAAAACGGAAATAGATTATGCTAACGGAGCTTAGAATCATGAAATGTTTAAAGAATAAACCTTGGAGAGCACATCCCTGTCACGCAAGCCTGAAGCAGAAAAAGATAACTGCAGCACAAAAAGAAGCCATTGTTATGCTTCGAAAAAGTCCTTCCATAAAAACTAGCCACAGATTGAAATTCTAACACAGGAAGAGAGCGAAATGTCCTGAGAAACTTGTTCCGGAAAAAAAAAAAAAAAGGACCTCGATCTGAGAGTAGAGGCCATGATAGCCACGGTACTTTAGAAAGTTATCAACCGCATCGTTTGGAGCATCGGCAGGATTGAGGAGAGAGCCGGCGGTGCCGCCGATGGCCATACGTCCACCAGCAACGTCGGAGAAGCAGTTGCCCATTGGATTTCAGCGGAGGAGTTGACTGACTTCAGCAGGAGCGCGACCGAGCGCCGGGAAATTAACTACTTCCGTTTTCTCACATGGATACTTCATTTAAAATTTCCTGCCTTTGAGATTCAAGAATCAACGTAATTCAAAACAATTGTCTTTTTTAAAATTTTTTTATACAAAAATTATTAAATAATTTAGATTACAGTTAACTGTACTAATATTTTACTAAAATATTCTTAATCTAAATACCCTCTTAAAGGCACTGTTGGAATAGACTTCTTCTTTTTTTTACCAAAACTGTTGGAATAAATAGACTGAGATATTCATAAGAAGTAAAATAAGAAAATAAATTATCATTTCCCAAAATTGTAAAGTGATAAATGGTTTGAGAAAGCACATAAAATTTTAAAGTAACGATTTATTTGAAATGAAGAATGGGTGGTGGAGGCAAAGTTTGACAAAATTTACAGTGCCTAATTTTCTTTCTGTCTCTAACTTTTTTCGGGTGGAGTAACAAAAAGGGCATTAGAGACTGGAAACTAAAATTGATAGTCCTCAAGATAATCAATTTATAAATATTAAAAAAATTAGCTTATTTAATTATTTATAACAGTACTTTGAATTTCATAAAATGTCATTTTTAATTATATGTATTTGAAGTGTTTCTTAATAAAAACCTTCTTAATATGTGTAATCAATTGGGACACTTTTGAAAAAAAAAAATATAAACTTGATACATAAAGTGTGTTAAGATTCTATGATTAGGACCAAAGTAAATTTATTACTTAACTCTTATATTTAAGATATGAAGGAGTATATTAATTGAATTAGAAGGAAAAAAAGGGCATCAGAGATTACGGAGCAATGTTGGACGTGCTTGGAGGTGATCACCTAAAAGTACAACATTATCACCTAATCTCCTATTCCTTTTCCGTTGTTATGACGGATAACTATTAAATAAAGACCAAAAGTGACAAGGAGTGTCTCCTTTGTTTGGTACCCACAGTTGCAAAAACCAGCTCTTTCACATTACTTTATCCCCACCCTGCTTTGTACTATATTATGTTATAGGTAGAGACCACGTGAATTGTGGGGCTACTGCCTGCTTGGTTCATTCTTCCCAGTCCTTGGAAAAACTCATGGTCCCACAATGACTGGGGAGATGAACCCATGCGATGAATCAAATGGGATTTTGATCCATTTGAGACTGTGCACTGGCTCGCCAAGATTCCACTCAATCGGCCACCTTCAGTCTTTGTATCATATTCCATGAGGTAAACTTCTATAATGGTAACTCAGCACACGAATTTATATTTAAATTTTTACACCAAAGTCACACCCTTTCTTAGGAATTTAGGTTCGATAATTCAATGCCTTGTCCACCAGAGTTTTAAACAACCCAGCTTCAGCTAATGCAAAGCATCTCTGCTTCTCTTAAAAAAAATGCAAAGATAAGAAGGTGAGCTGGTAATTAAAGGCGGTCCCACTTGAAAAGATGCCATTGTTCTAGTTAAAAAGTACCTCCCAAATGCCAGCTGTTTCATTCCATGGTAAATAATCAGAACTATGTCCTCAGCATGAAGGATTTAAACAAAGTTTGTAAAACAAAAGTTGAGATTTACCCTTGATATGGGTAAGCGGTGGTGACAGCTTCAGGAATGTATTTGTCCCCAGTTTGATCAGAATGATGTGGAACATTAGATGATGATGAGGCATGTGACTGCATAATAGGATTGACATAGCCCACATTCAAGTAGGGATTAAAATTTGGGTGTGGATTTAGAACATTCTGATGCACATATTGAGGACCTGATATTGATTGAGCTTGACTGCTGTCCATATTCACCATTGATGAATGAAAATTAGACTGTGAATTCAGGATATATGAATGTTGAGGTTGATGGTATTGGTATGGCATATTCTGATATTCCCCAAAACTACCACTATCCTCAGTTGAATAAGCATTCTGCACAGCTAGAGGCCATGCTGGGGGATGAAGCTGGTTTTGGTACTGCATAGACTGTGCCGGGGCTGATGTTGACATGATAATTTGCTTGTCGATCAATATCGGACGAAAGAGTGACAATAGACTTCTTACCTGCACCGCAACAACAAACTTTTTTATTTAATAGTAAAAAGGATGAGAAAATAAAAATGGCATAATTGTAGTTAAATTGATTAACAAGATATTTATGGTGAAGCTTACTTGTCCAGGATTGAGTTCAGGACTAAATTTGTGACTGCCTTTCTGGTAATTATCTTGAATAGCGTGTTTAAAGCAGCTCTCTCGCAAGGGTAAACAGTCCTGATAAATCTTAAATCTTACCTGCACAGTATTCAATAGGAGGCTCAAAGGCAGATGGAGAAAGGTGGGGAAATTGTCATCAGAAGTCATTATGTTATGTTATGATGTCATAATCCAAACTTTGCAATTAGGTGCAGCTTGCGATTAGACAATTATGTTGGCCTCTCATAGAAAACATAACTTATGCTGCAAGCATCTGACCATCTGATTGATACCATTTTTAATAGGCGGTTAGGCATTTTCACCTTAAAAAAAATTGAGGACAGGTTCAATAAGGTTGCACTATATATATATATATATATATATATATATAAAGGGAGATGTATATACATGTGTGTCTATCCGTCTGGTATGTGTAAGCGATGGGCTAAGAGCTTCACCTGGGCTGGGAATTTCCCACCAAAAGCTGATTCTTCTATGCCTAACTTCCCACTAGAGGTTGCTTTATATATGCCATACAGAAGCTTTAAATCACAATCAAACAAGAAAAGGTATGTGCCAGGCTGTATTTTCTCTACAACTTCCTTTCTCCATTCAGGGAACCCAAAAACTCGGAATCGGTAGCATTCTAGCTTTGTTACATGATTGCACATGAATATAAAGCCACAAAGTTCTTCCTGGTTGTTCAAGGCCCTTTCCATTTCAAGCATAGAATCTCTGCATACGTCAGCAACAGGATCATATAAAAAAGGAGAAATGGGATGAAATTAAATATGGCATACAATCATATCTAACACAAACTTATGAGTATCTTACCCATGAAAGCATGTTTCTTATATAAAAAAAAAAATACCTTCCTGTTCATGTGCAATACTTCTCATGCATGTTACCTTTGATTTACTCTGTCTTGACTCCCAAGGAAGTCAAACAAAAGATAACAACCTACTGAACACGATAAGAACGATTAACGTGGAAATCCCTGAAGCATATGATGCCCCCAGAAATCCCAAGAAGCAGTATGGATCAAGCCAACCATAATTTCAAAATGGGAGAGAAAAGAGAAACCCATGAAATGTGACTTTCCTAACACATACACAAACCGACGTAATCGTTTGAGTTCTCAAGTCACCAAAGCGAAGAGCGTGACGACAGGTGATCAGGGGTTTCAGGCAGGCGTATAAGAAGAACAATACTTAAAATGAAAATCGTACACCAATACACTATGAAGAAAAGAAAATGGGAATATTTTAGAAGGGAAAGAGATAGTACCGGCGATCAGCTACCTTACGTTTAAGGAAAAGCAGTCCACTGAGTGTAAACCCACTCCGCCTCAGCAGTAAATGCGATTTTGCTTCCACCCTTTCGGCTGCGGATAAGGGATGCCCCACCTTCTTTAACGATGCTCCACCTTCTAAAACGTTTTTTTCCCTAATCATCAAATTTTACATAAAATGAAATAAATGATATTTTAATATTTGGCCGAAACAAATGGTGTAAGTTCTTACATTTGATGATATTTTTCTTTAAAAATTGTAAAAAAAATTAAATATCTTGCTCTCTCCTTATTGGTGAGGAGTTTATCACTCAGAACTAGCCAAATGAAAGTCCCGTCCGCTTCCAAGCCAAGTCCCATAATGGATTATAATCATTCCATTGATGTTCAACTATTCTTCTTGGCTTTGACTGCATGACCTTATTTTAATATTTTTCAACTCTTCTTCTCGGGCAGCTTCGCAAATCACTTGCGTCATAAAAAATTATCATCATAGTATCGAGATTAGAGGAATACAGGGATATTTTATAAAATTAAAGTACCAAACTAAAATTTTGCCAAAATTAGAGAATCAAATATATATTTATATCTTTTTATTTTTTTAAGAAAACTATAGTTTCTAAATTAGTAATAATGGGGCTCCCTTTAATGGTTAACTGATGAGGAATGAACTCTAGATTTTATATTTGATATATGGATATTACTATGGATATATTGATATTGATATTGATATATAAAATAAATTAATATGTCAGCATATTTTGGCTGCTTTATGATGTCAGTGTTTATTAACATGGAGATGAGTCATAAATCCATAACGTTTACATTGTGTTACTGAGATCAAACCTTAAACCTCCCCCTCCACGGGGCTTTCAAGCCACTAAAATACAAGCCCATTTCGAATGACAGCTTTCAAAAGGTCCGTTTACCCTAATTGGAGGATTATTTGGATCATTTTTCCCTAACTTTTCCCAATAAATTGGAGCTACTCTTTCAAATTGTTATGTTCTATCAAAACTACTCAAAAACAACAAAATCTAACCAAGAAAACAAAATAATGAGCGAGGAAAAATTGTTCGCCCAATTTAATCTTGAGACTGTTCACAAAATAGTTGCTATACTCTCAAATCTGGCGTTTTCCAGTCCTAGCCCACAATATTAATCTCATTCAGAATCAGCACAAAAAAGCTTCATGACTATGATTAGTGAAGGGGACAAGACGATCACTTAATCTTGTGTAAGCCAATATTCAAATCAGATGATATAGAGATGAGTAATGGAACAGACTTGAGCCACACAGCTTGAAAGACTCGTTTCTGATGAGCTGTTATTGAGTGTGATGGCCCGTGGGCATTATACCTAATATCAAAAATGTGAATCACTGGATCTGCTGAACCAGATGTTATATAAAGCCCATCAGGAGACCAAGCCTGATTTATCAGAGCTGATTGAGACTCACTGCTTTCTTGCTTCCATCCAAAAGCATGTATCTCGGATGTTCTTGATCTGAAATCAAATAAACGAAGCTGCTTCTCTGGAGTCCTGAGGGGAAAGAAAAATAGAATAAGAAAACATGGCTAGTAATATCTTTCCAAGACTGTGTGACATTGTTCAAACTAGATTTAGAACAAACATGCCAAACAAAAGCTTCGGGATACTGGCAGGATCAAAAGTGTAATTAATCCAAGAAATCTTCAGCAGAATGGTGATTATACTCCATCTGGAAGATACAAATCTAGGACACTAATCCTAACCGAAAAATATACCAACAATATTGCTTCCATCTAGCATATGATTTGAAAACATCATCCCACGACCCTAGGACATATCACACAACTTTTCCCCATATATATGCTTACGTAAAGCATTAAAATACATCATATGAAGATGCACGAGCCTGTAGCCTGGTAGTCGTATATCCCATCAAAAACAGTTTTATTGGTTGGGAGTAATTAAACCCGATGCTTGTTATAGCTCTTAAAAGCGCCATACAAAGTCAGCCTATGTAATTATAACATTCATCTCATCAAAGTACAATACATTGAATGGAAATGGATGTAGTTTTACAGTACTTCAGTACACAATCGATAGTACAAATATTTCCTCTGATGTTTAAAGTTCTGGATTAGATATCATCTCGGTGATCTTCAAATTAGCATATCTTATTCTATACTGGATTAGACAAGCATTCAAGATGAACATGACCTTGAAGAATTTGGCTATAAGATAGTAGAGCATGTGAGGATAAAATCTAAGAGCAATTCATTAACAAAGCAAACCCCAAAGGAAGTGGCAGAATAATGATTCTCACCCAGTTTGGACCATAAACAAATTGAAGTCACATGGATTTGGTAGCACGCTCATGCATTTATTATCGATCTGATGCTTGAAATATTCTCTTCCTGCGTGCGTGTCAAACCCTGAAATTCTTTTATCTGCACCAGCGGACAATACAATCTGTTTCTGCTGCATACCCGCAACTCCCATGACAGCTGATGAATGGAGATTCCTATGCAATGTTTTTGGGTTCCATGCTTTTTCACCATCCTCAATCCAAAGTATAACAGCATGGTCAGATCCTCCGGTCACAAAACAGGTATCTTCCCAGGGCATAAAAACAATGCTATTTATGACACCTTTAGAATGAGGCTTGTCCTCTAAGAAATTCACACATTCTCTCTGACCAAAAAACAAAAATACGATATAGATTTCAATCAGTTAACTTGATTCCAAAGTACAATTTTCAGGCCTTCTTGCTTCTATCAGTATTAAATGTTGATAATAAGCCTTACCCCTTGCTTTCTGTTCAGATTCATTACTGATATTTGAGATTCTCCAGCATCAGCAGTGTAAACTGAATACAGGCTATTTCCATCCGGATGCCAAGCTATATCTTCTGGCCATCTCCTCTGTTTTAGGGATACACAATCAGTAGAGCTAAGCAAAGACACTCCTGATCTACAGTTTAAGATAGAGAAAAAACATGAAACACATGTAAGATTTTAAAAAATATTTTTAAGTATTAAATCAATTGCTTATGTAAAGCTTCATTTATTGTGACAAACAAAACTGCCCCGCAGAACCAACCGAGAAATCAAAACTCCCCATAATGCCACCAGAGACTATGAAAATAGATAGCTCAATACCAATATGTAGCTGGCTAAAGAAAATTTTGATAAACCAGGTAATAAAGTCCAACTTCTACAAAATGTGCCCATAAAAACATGTTAATCACAACAAACAGAGCAAGAATGTACTCTAGACATCATTAATTTTATTAAATTGAGAAACATGAAGGAAACACACCAATTCATCACATTCCAGAATTAATTATATATGTAAGATGCTTGTAGGTTGCAGATTCCCTAATTAGATGCATCTGTTAATTATACAACTTGACATCATATATTAACTGACGTTATAAAGCTAAGAATCAACCAAGATACAGGACACACTGAGAGCTACAAAATGAAAGACAAAGAAATGATAAGCCAATACCCTTTAGACTGAATGCGCCACAACTTAACTACTCCGTCCAAAGCACTGCAAGCATTCCCAAAAATAGCAAAAATCAGACTGAGGAAAAAAAGAGCTAACACGTCCGGAAAAAAAAATCCATAGTTTCATATAAAGTTTGAAAGCAAAGTGCATTCAATGATTCCTATGTCACATAAGCTTACCTAGCTATTGCTTCTAAATAGAATTAAAAGTGATAGTAGTGACTCCAGAAGCATGACTTTTGCAGCCAAGAGATGTTCTATCCTAGTTGGAAAGGAAGAATAAGGATTGAAAACGAACAAAGTTAAAACAAAAGAGCTTATGATGTGCTTCAGATTTGTCTCTGATCACCTTTAGTAAGGACAATCTGAAGTTCCATAATTCAAGTTGGCTTTCTCACTTGAAAACTAAAAGCCTAGTTAGAACCCATCATACCGGTTAATGACAATAAAGCTTAGAGCTCAAACCTGCAGCAATCAATTGCAGGAGTAGGGAAAAATTGGAAATAAAATCAACTTGGAAACATGTGTTATGAGTCAACTTTCAAGTTTCAATAAATTGCTGATACATAATTGTCATGGAAAATTAGAAATCAAATAATTTCATTACCTCGTTGCAAAAAGATTATCATTCACGGGACACAAAGCAAGACTACGCAACTTCCTCTTGTGTTGACTTGGGATAAGGCAGCTTGATTTACAGTGTATTGAGCGTGGTGAT
>QFDD01000941.1:0-27276 GCA_006871305.1 Vachellia collinsii
GCAGAATAAAGCTTTCATATTAGATGCTCTGTGGGTCAAGTGTCTTAGAGCCTTGGGCATGTCACAATCACTGCAGCAAAGATTTTGGCCATCCAAACAGGGTTGGAAGTATGCCGCTCCTTGCAGTTCACGAACAACAAAGTTTTTTCAGATTCTCCGGAAGCGGTCAATATTCTGCTTAGGGATCGAGGACCTACCCACCACTTGCCCAAAGAAGTTGAAATAACTCGTCACTTATTATATGGACGTTGGAACGTAGAGTTATATCATGTATCCAGCGAAAGTTTGATGTGTGCTGATATCTTGATAAAAGAGACTCATCCAGAAAGTACCTAGACTTGCCTTTTGTTAGACGCTCCACCAAGCTGCATATGTCACATCCTTCTTGAGCAGTTTTTTGTGAGGGGGCTAACTCCCCCAGTTTAACTAGTAGCTATTTCTTTTCCAAGCCTAGTTTGCCTTTGTAATTCAAAAAAAAAAAAAAAATTCTCAAATCCCTCCCACCTTCCCTTTTATTCCTATTTTCCCCTTGGATCATTACGTGTACGAGAGATAGGTCACTTGATCGGCTGAATCTAATTTATGCACTATCTCCGTTTCTTAATATAAGAGTAAGTTAATTTTTTTAAAATGATAAAAAAAAAAGCTAAATAAATCACTTAATTATATCAAACATTATGAAATATTTATATGTATTGTTTGATTATATATCAGTTTATAAATCAGACAAATTAGTTTAAAAAAATTATAGTAAATTAGTTAATTTAATTATTCAATCTCTCCATAAAAATGCAATTAACTTTTATATAAAAAAAAATAGAGATAGTATTAGAGTCCATCTCATCTAGGATCATTATATTGCATACTATTTGTAACTCTCATGTTAATGATATTTGTAGGAAGGGTTAATCCAATTGTTGGTCCCTCAAATTTGCCCTAATTTAAATTTTGGTCCATCAAATTTGATTTTATTTAAAAATTGATCTCTATAATTGAATAAAAATTTAGATTATTTTTCCTCTTAAAGGTTTAAAACTAATGTTTTTTAAACTTAAGTGACAAAAATTAAAATGAAAGTAAACTTAAAGAATTATAAATGTTTTAAGATTTGATTAAACTGGATTAGATGAGGTTGATGACTTCATGTGATGAGTCCATGATATCACCATACGCTTTCAAATTGCAATTACTAGGTCACCACTAGCTAAAAAGAAAATGCCACCTCAATTACAAGGTCGCTACTTAACCCTACTCTTTTGATTATTCCTAGTCGTTGGAGACCACACACACACAGTACATCTATGGCAATGGGTTTCGTTTCCCTGTTCTTCCAATAATCTATCACCCCAACAGATTGAGTTGAATTCCAAGAGAGTGCGTGGATTGAGAGGTTCCTTCACACAACGACTTTGACTTGTTTCATTATTTTTCACAACATCATATATTCGATCTCAAATAAAACATCAAGTCTTCGACATTTCTCAACATGTGTGTGTGTGGGCGTACACATCTACACGCCTTCGCGAAACTTCTACCGACTTCCCTCCCAATTCACTTCATTCTAACTGTATGTGCCACCCACCACCCCTTCGTTTATATTTATGTAAATTCTGCATCCACACGCATGTATTTATTTATTTTGACCTTTCTTTCAATGAAATCTCAGCTCCATAGAAGTCACCCTTTTATGCAAGCTAATGGTTTGCTAATTAGAGTTGCATATACACGATGTAACTCCATGCCGCATTTAAAATAAATAAAAACGAGTAAGAGCAATCATTTTATGGACTTGACTTCAACATGAGTATTGGCGTTATAATGATAGATTGATCATCACACTTTGAGGGGGGGGGGGGAATCCTACATTTTAATTATAATAATGTCATTATTACAATTCATGATGGAATTGTGACCGGTATAATACATTATATACTGTTATCACTCAAAATATCAATGAGGTTAATCTTTTTAACCTTGAAAGAATCACATAAAAACAATGATTAAATTATTAAATTTCATGGTACACCTGACTCAGCGAATCACATCATCACTCTCATCTCAAAATTAAATTAGGTTAAGTCAAGGTCATGCAGGATTGATATTTAATAAAGGGATAATCTTAGCGAAATTGGGGGCCCACAATGATGATGAAAGGATCGACAGGATTAAGGAGCCACGTGGCAGGATGAAAAAAAATCTGAAGAAGTGATGCTTTGGATCTGAGTAAAGGACAGGAGAAGTTCCCACTTCCTAGACTGTATCCAATTGGATCATGAATTAATAATATTAATATTGAAATAACAGGTGGATGTATCCTTAATAATATTATTTAAGAAAAATTACAGAAAAGTTCCAAATTGCGAAAAAAAAAAATTACTTAAAAAGGGTACCTAAAATTTAGTCAAGGACCATTTTGCAATCCATTTTTCTTAACTACGTGCAACATAATTTTAATAATTATAAACAGTAGATATTTGTACATTGATAAATATATATCGTACATAACTGATAACTGAAGATGGGTTATATCTACTCAAATATCTGGTCTCTTGGTATTTTTGAGCAATTTTATTATTATTTATGTATTCACCAATATTTAATCCCAAATTAATACTCCGATCCTAATCCTAAATATTAACACATTGAAAGATTACAGCCAGCCCCGCCCAGCGAGACTGTCAAATCTGTCATACTCTCTCTCCCTCTCGGCCTCTCTCCTCTCTCTCGCCCCCCTCCCCCTTCCCAGAAAATTCATATGAGATTCGATTCAATCGCCGATCTTTACTAGTTGTCCTCGGGAATCCATCGCCCTACTCCTTTCAATCTGGGTCTTCTCATTATAATGTTCCAGATTTTCAAGGTACGACGAGACTTCAGAATTCAGATAACGACGTCTGTATTTCTAACTATTTCAACATGTATTGTTGTTGCTGTGCGTGTATGTAGTCTCTGCTAAACATGGCTTTTAATGGTTTCTGTTCTCTGCTCTTCGTTTCTGTGTTAAACCTGTTCTTCTGTTCCTTGATGTTCGGTTTCCTGAACATTAATATTATCTATCATTTTCTGTTCTTTCACTCCAAACACGTACAGAGAAGATCTCTACCCTTTAATGGGTTTGAGATTTTTTCTTTACGATTGTTTGTTTGGTGGAATCATCAAATGGGTTGGTGTTTTGTGCTGTTTCTTCACCTAATTCCTGTTTCCTCAGCTGCTGCTGCTGCTGCTGCTGCAAGTGGAAGCTTTTTGATTTCTTCCTCGTACGGTGTCTGAATCATTGTTTCTGAATTCCCCAATATGGTAATTTCCATCTCGGATTCCTCTCGATTCTGAGTGATGCTAATTTGGGGTTTTTTCTTAAAAATGGGGTCTTGATTGTATTCAATGTATGTATATGTCTGTTTCAGATTTTTCGGGGTTTTCGTGATTATTGTCCTGTCTAAAAAAAAAAAAAAGCCTTTTCCTTCTTTGGCTGACTGGTATTATTATTTCAGATTCTTCTTTTGAACTCTGAGCTGTAGGGAGGTATTCCCCCAGTACATTAAAAAAAGGTCACCTTTTTAGGAAAATGGGCTGCATCATCCTTTTCTTCCCCCCCCCCCGGGTAAAATTTAATCATGAACATATAATAATTTATTATCAAACAACAATAATAATAGAGTTATTATTAGTAAAATTGCACTATCATCATCACAAACTGATCCATCCGCAAAAGAAGAAGCTCATGTGGGTAATAATGATTCCTACTACTACAACTTTCTGCAGAACTTGTCTCATATGCCAAACACGTGTACTCTTAAAACACCTTAAAAACTGTTCATGTGAAGTTTGTCCCAACTTTGTTCTTGTTCATGTTGCTGTTGCAGTTCTGGGAGTGAGTTGGACTTGAGGTTGTTGGTTGGTTGATCAACAATGGAGGGAGACACATATTCTGGGGTGAACAATAATGGGACAGAGATAGATGGGAAGGTGTTACAGACATTTAAGAGGAACTTTGTTCAGGTACAGAACATATTGGATCAGAACAGGCTCCTGATCAACGAGATAAACCAGAATCATGAGTCCAAGGTAGCAGACAACCTCAGCAGAAACGTGGGTCTGATCAAAGAGCTCAATAATAACTTCAGGAAAGTGGTGGATCTCTATTCTGATCTCTCAACTTCCTTCTCCAAATCCATGGAAGTTTCTTCTGAGGGAGATTCAAGTGGTGGTGGTGGTGGAGTCAAATCAGATGGCAAAGGTGGCCACAAAAGACACAGGCCTACTTAATTAGACGCATTTATCATCAGCAGTTCTTTTGTTTGTGTTCTTGATTTAATTTTTGTAATTTTGCCCAGGATATAGAACAGGATTGATTAATCAGAATTAATTTGTAGTTGAAGAAGCTGTGTTGTTGTAGCTTTGATTAATAGCTCATTACTGACTCATATCAGATCTTAGATTTCCAAATAAGAATGGTTTTTTTTTTTGGCGGATCAATCTGTGTGTCACTGTAAGTTGTAACCTTGTCACTGTTACTGTGGATTTAATAGAAATGAAGCATCTTTTTGTGCCCTAATAATTTCTGGTTGTGCAAAAGCGATGAATAGGGGAAATGCACTTTCATTATTATTTTATTTTATTTTATTTTGTGGTTGCCTACAGCCTAGTTATCATGTTATTGGATATACCAAACTTTAATTTCACGTTCAACTCCATGTTGGGAAGTGAAAATGAGATTGTCGGATTCCTTTTCTTTTTTTCTTTTTGGTCTCAGATATGAATCGTTTCAGTTGGAAAATCATAACCATATATGCTAAAAGATCTCCTAACAAATTGAGGCCTGAAAAAACTTGAAATTGAAATAGTAAATAAAAATAACTTTTGAAATTACGTATGTTTAGTGTAAAAGAATCCAAGCATTGTATAAAAAGGAGGAGGAGGAGAAGTAACTTTGGTGGACCAGAATTTCATGTGAGGACAATTTTTTTGATTTGATTGAGATATTATAGTGAAATTAAGTTCTATTAAATTGTACAATAAACTACTCTTTCCAATCTTTAATATAATATTCACTTTGTAGTTGAATATCTTCATTAAAATCAAATTTATATTAAGAATTTGATGGAATATTATTATAAATGGTTTAACTGGCAGCTGGGGGAGATGCTGCCACTTGAATCAATGTCAGAATTTGCTTACTAGTTGAACTATTTAAAAGCAGTTTGTTCATATCTTTATGATCATTTTTTTTTTTTACATCAAAACATAAGAGAAATGAAATTTTTTAAAAGCAAAATACGATCAGCGCAACTTTAGTTAAGGAAATACGTGCTTATCATTATATTAATCACATACTTATCGTGGTTTAGATACAAGAATAAAAAAGATACCTTTAAGAGAGAGAAACACATGGACTTGTGAACTGGATGGTAGCTTAAAAAAAGGATGGAAAAGACGGATTTTATCCTTTAAAGATGAATTAAAAAGAAAAAAGGGGGAACGCAAAACGACAATAAGAAGAAGCAAGTAGGGAAACATCATTGGGAGACAAAGGAAAGAGAAGATGATGAAGTTAAAGAAACTTGTGTGAGTGGGAATCTTACTTTATCCTTTTCTTCCTTTTACTTTGTTCCTTTCGTTTGCAGCAATTCATTCATTTGCTACGTTGAAAAGTATATCATCCTTCCACTCTTTTATCATCACCCAGCTTTTATTCCATTTTTCTTTCTTTCCTTTTCTCATTATACTGCTCTCTTTACTCTTAAACATGTGAGTTAGTTGAAAAATTTGTTTTGGTACAAAAATGTCTCTTAAATTTACAGTTTTTTAACCATCTAAATTGATTATATATATATTAGCGGGGTTTCATTAGAGGGGGTAATGTGAAGGGGGCATTTTAAGAATGTTAAGACACCTTTTTTTATAAATAATTAATTTAAATAATTTTTTAGTATATGTAAATCAATTAATCATCCTAGAGAGCATGATTGTTAATATCCACCAATTTTGCCCACAAGACCTTGCTTTAAAAAAAAATCAATTGTCATTAATTCAAGGAGGACTCAATAAATTCAGTATTGTTGTGTTCTGTGGTTGTCCTTGTCTTCAAGTTGAGGAGAAATTGGTAGTTAGCAATCATTCCAATTAATTCTGTTGCCCACTGTTACTGTTACCATCTCCGCTTACCTTAAAGATGTTGACTTCGTTTTGTTAGGCGGCCCGTGAATTCTGAAACCTTTTGTTTCCCATTCTCTTTCACTGAACCATTTGTTGTTCTCCTCCTCGATTATTCTTGCTTTGCCTCTCAAATCATCAGTGTTGCCGTGAGGCTCAGCTTTGCTTAGGCTTTTCTTTTCTCCATGGGAAGAGTACGATGCGATCCATGGAATGAGCATAATTCCGATTCCGGGGATATGTAATAATAATTCCCATCGATTAAGAGTTTGTGTCACATATATTTTCAATTTCAAATCAATGGAATTGAAATTGTCACGTCAGAACTGTCAGTTACAAGTTCAATAAAAGCATATTAGAGCATCCTTTATTCTTTTCATCACTAATCCATGTCAATAGGTACCGCATAATATTTCTCCGTGATCAAGATTCTCTCCTGTACCCTTTCCTTCCTACTTACCCTCCACCGTTCGATTAAAAATTTTCGTGCTCCAGATTTAGCATGTTTTAAACACATTACTACATTTTTTTTTAAATATATATATAAATTTATCCCAAGGGTGGGTGGATAAGGGAAGAAGAGCGTAGAGAAGTGGAAGGGTAGAAGAGAATCTCGACCTGTCAAATTTGGGGACTAAATTAGGCAGGCATTCGATGGGCCACTAGATATTTAACATTGCTTCAGAAGCATAAATTAGCCAATGCCTAAGTTCATTTTTATCTGTTGGTAGCAGAACCCGGGTTATTCAGCAAAAAAAAAAAAATCTCTCAACTATAGTATAACAATTTCTGAATGGTTATAAGAAACTAGAAAAAACTTGAATGAGCATATCTATGTATAGAAACAGGGGAAGACGAGAAAATGACAAACTCAACTACTACAAAAATTGAATCAAGTGCTCCATCTAAACAGTTCAAGCCACAGGCACGGCGGGGACGTCAATGTCAGCTGCCACAGCCACAACAGCGGCATGCCGGATGTATTCTTCCTCCTCCTTTGGAGGATGGATTGTGACAATATCAGGAAGAGGGGTTTTAGGACCCTGCTTTCCTTTAGGGTCCCAATCAAGCATGATCTTCACCTTGATACCAAGAACCCCCTGAGATACATTAAGCAAGTCAATCATTAGCGGAAGCCACTTTGAAGTAAAAGAAAACTATAAGGCCACAGCTCAGAAATTTCATGAGATCCAAGAATATAATTTAAAGAAGTCTAGTAAGAAGCTAACCTGTCTGAGGAGTACATGTCTTACTGCAGAATCAATGTAGTCCTTGACTGGCTGACCAGATGAGATCATATATCCATCCTTGAACTTCATGGATTTAGCACGCTGAGCCCTCAGTTTTCCACTTACAATGACCTGCTCACAATTCCAACAGCAGTTAGAAACTAAACCATTGGATAAAGTGAAACGCTGACAAGGGAAGGGTTCAAAGAAGGTACCTCACATCCCTTTGCTCCACTTTCCATAACAAATCTTAAAACACCATAGCATGCCCTGAAAGAAATTGATAAGCAATTTGAGTACAGATTTCATATACGAACACACACATAGGAGAATCAAATTACAATTTTCAAACGAACAAAAGGTTGAGGGACATTTAAAAGCCATGATCACCTTCCAACACAAACTATTTCTTTTTCCAAAGAATAATAGTCATATCTATGAATGGAAAACAAGTGGGTCAAAGGATTCCAATCTTAAAAGAAATGAAATAAGAAATACCCCATTTAAGAACATTAAATCAAACCACGACACAGAAATATAATTACACATAAAAACAAAGGCAATAAGGCACTAACAAAGACTAGCAAGATAGAAGAAGATGTATCCTCCAAAGTTACTACATGATTAACATATAATGTCATGAGTTTTGATGGTATGGAGGACAAACTATAATTTAGTCATCTTCCGACACAAACTTGGAACAGAAGCACCAGCCTGCTTTATAGATGACCAAGAAAACAAAATGCTAGAGTATGTTCACTCAGGGTGTTTTGGAGAAATTTGATGGATATGTTTGCCCCCCTCCTCTCATTTGGTTCAAAAAGTTGGGAGATTTGGAGGGCAGCGGAGCAACTGGAAATTATTATGACTAAATTAGCCTTGGTAATCCATGTCATTCCCAAATAGCCCAGCCCCAGATTGAGCTCCACATTTTTCCAGGTAAGCTAAAAAACATAATATTGAAGGTCTGGTGAAGTTCTTCAGTCCAATAAATCAAGTCAAGGTAGAACCAAATGAAATATCTTATCGCACTTTATAGCATCTGCACAGGCAGTGGCCAGTTACAATTACACTGAAAGACACAGGCAAGGCAAGCAACTAACAAAGACAAGAAAAATAGATTAACGTGTATCCTCCAAGGTTACTACATGAATAATATATAATGTCACGAGTTTTGATGGTATGGAGGACAAACTAAGATTTAGTCATCTTCCGACACAAACTTGGTACAGAAGCACCAGCCTGCTTTATAGATGACCAACTGAAAGAAAATGCTAGGGCATGTCCATTAAAGCAAAAACGTATTATGTACGGATTGAGAGAAATAATGTGCTTCAAAATATTGGAGAGGCATTCAGGTAAAAAAAAATATTGGAGAGGCATTCAGGTAAAAAAAAAATATTGGAGAGGCATCATATACTAGCTCATACTAGATCAGAAATTATACGTAGCAAAACTATATACAACAAAACAACACGGAGAAGCAACATGCCAAGCACTGATTTGATTGAAACAATTCAAAAACGTCAAACTGCATATTCATAGATCCATCACATAGATAGAAGCAAGAATGTACCTCCGCACAGCAAGACCACCAAGAAGCTTATAGCGAAGAGACTCGGCCTGAGCAATAGCACAAAGACCCCTGTTGTTCACCTTCTCAGCATATAGCTCCACGCCATTCTCCGGGAACTTAAATCTCTTCTGTACAACTGAGGTCAGTTCCCTGATCCTCCTCCCCTTCTCACCTGTGTTTCCAAAACACAATCATAAATTCTCCTTAAGCATCAGCATTAACAGTAATCATTAATAAAATACACTAAAGCCACAAGTAACACGATGCTGAAATAATAGAAATACGGACCAAGCACATTCTGGGTTCGAGTGGCTCTGATA
Source organism: Vachellia collinsii (assembly GCA_006871305.1). NCBI lineage: Eukaryota > Viridiplantae > Streptophyta > Magnoliopsida > Fabales > Fabaceae > Vachellia > Vachellia collinsii. The sequence continues at coordinate 9,279 of QFDD01000941.1, forward strand.
ATGATCTCAGTGCGCATGGGAGTAACTCTAACCTCAACACCGGAGTATCCATCCTCGGCAAGCTCTCGGGTCAAAACCTCGTTCAGCTCGGCGAAGAAAACGCCATCAGCAACGAACTACAAATCCACAGCAAAAAAAAGTTATACGGGAGCAGAAGTCATAGATTGCGGTTAGAACAAATCCCAGGGAATGCAGTACGTGCCTTTCTCTTCTTGCTCATCTGAGTCGCCATTGTCGCAGCGAAGGGTAGAGGAAAGGATCTCAACGCCGGCGGCCGCTGTGGATGTGTTGAGTCTCTACGCAAACCCTAAATCCGTAGAGAGGCTGCGAGGGAAACAATGGGCTTATATGTTTGAAGCGATCATCAATCCAACGGTGCAGGCAATTTCAAGGTTCAGTATTCAACGGACGATGTTAACTGTAGTGTAACAATATCTAATTTGCTTCTGTGCTCTTAAAATTATTTGATTCATTGAATATAATATAAAAGTAAATCTACTAAAAAGAAAATAAGATAAAATAGAAAACTTAGTTTTTGATTAAAAATTTTCTTTTACCGTCTTATGCTTTCAAGTAAAATATGATATACTCTACACGCTATCTTTTACGCAAAGAAACCATCCAGGTTATCATAAACTAATAATAACATATTTATAAAATATTAAATATTTTGAATTTCTTGGGTTCATGCTTTTTTATCTGAACAATATAATCCTATTCCAATGCATGAATACTTTAAAAAAAGAAAGAAAGAAAGAAACATGCTCAGGATACGATACGATACGATATTCTTTGTGTATAATGCATATGGATCAATTTGCAATGTTTTTACACATTTTCATATGATTATTTAAATCTAAGTTTGAAAAAAGAAACTTTAGTGTTTTAGATAAAATTTAATAATTAGTTGCAGTAATATAATTTTGGAAAAACCATTTTTAAGTTAGTTGTAGTTTCCTTTAATTTTTAGTTTGTTGGCTTTGTTGTTTTCTCTTATCCTTAAATATTTTCATTTTATTTGTTTAGCACTATAAGCATATGCAACTTTGCTCTATTAAAGTTTTTGGCCCCCCATATAAAGTAATTATTCTAACAAAATAAAATTAAATGACTTAATAATAAGAGAAAAACGTGTATGTACAAATGAACAGTTGAGGAAATCAAGTGTACATCAAGAATAATTTTCAGTATGACAAATTTCAAATAATTGTTAACAATAAGTGAAAATTGATTATTGACAAATTTTTAACATGTATCTGATATTATTTCTCTTGCATAATATCTAAATACAATTCTCCTTATATTGAATGCAGACATATATCTCAACAAAAGATTTGATGTAAAGAAATATTACCAAGCACCAAAGGCAATGTTATTTAAGTCAACTTGCACCAATTAAATACAGGATCTGAGGTCAAATTGGCATGCATGCAAAAAGGGCTTCATGAGAGATACTACGGGGCTCAAACATGGGCTTGAGAAGACACTAGGACCCAAGATAACCCGTATGTATGAAATGAGGTCCGATTGCCTCACCCAAAATGGGAGTTAATCACCTGCCGAGGGTATCATTGTAATTACATGGATATATTTTGCCCGCTTCTGGAAAGCAAAAACCCGTCTCTCCCTCCAAAATCTAGTGTTCTTTTCCTCCTTTATATACATTTCTCCACGTTCAGATTTTCATTTCGGGCCAAATTCGAACCACCGCCTCTGCGGAAATTCCTCATCCACGACTTAGTCACGTAGGCTTTTCGCTCAAGGGCTTGGGGATCCGAGCATGCCGGTGAATCTTACGCCCAACGCGATCGCGGCGATTGTCGCCGGCGACGTGAACTCGAGGCCGCTTCTCCAGGTCCTCGACATCAAGCTGCTTTCTAATAATTCGCAGCAGGAGAGGTACCGGCTTTTGCTTTCCGATTCCGCTTCCACTCAGCACGCTATGCTCGCGACTCAGCTGAATGACCGAGTTAGAACCGGACGAGTCAAGAAAGGTTCTGTCGTCCAGCTGCTTGAGTACATTTGCAGTCAAATTCAGAACCGCAAGTCAGTATTTTGTTCCTATATCTAAATTTTGGTTCGTTTTTGCCATTATGATTAATGTGAGGGGAAGTTCATTTTCCAAAACGATCGCTATGAAACTTGAAGTTTAAAACAGTGTCAGAGAGACATAAGGGTAAGTTTTAAGAGTATCTAAGAAGATTGCCCGCCGTTTCGAGAACTGGTCACTGTTTGGTTGGTATGTAGTATGTTAATACTGAATCTTCCTTCTGGAAGCAAAAGTTGGCTTGATTTTGATTAAACAAAGATATTTAGGAAGAGACATGAGTCCTATTTTAGAAGCGTCATTTAAATGCTCATTCGGTTGAAACTTAGAAGCCAGGAGGGTTTGATTTTAAGAATAGCCATGAAGATTGCTCGTGGTATTGGAAATTGGCAACCATCTGGTTGGTATGTACTACGTTGATCATAAATCTTTATTCTGGAAGCAAAACTTCACTTTATTTTGTTCAAGCAAAGGTAAGTAGAAAAGGACTACAAGAGTCCTATCTTCTTGCTGGTGAGTGGTGAAGATAATTTCCATGGAAGAAGTTTTCTTCACTTTTACTTCCTGAACATAGACGAGTATGGTTTTCATTTTTGCCAAATAGACATAATTATTTGAAGTCCAATGTGACAACTCGCACATTGATTTGCACATCATATCTGAGCTTTCCTTGTCAGCGCTCTTTTCTATCTTATTTTTCACTTCTTTTATTATCAATGGCTTGCTTTTTTGGGAGGGAAAAAACATCAGAGCGGCAGTAACAGTTCATATATGGGAGGCTGAAAGCTATACAACTTCATAATAGACTTGCTTATCATACACATCCAATGTTTAAGTAGTGTTCAGTACTGATTGCTGAATTAAACTTATCTCTTCCGCTTAGGTTATAATTTCTATATTTTAATCTATACTTACATCTGTTTGGCATCATGTGGATCTGGTGTAGATTCAAGTCTCATGACGCTCTTATCTTGTGCAGGATCATTGTAGTGCTCAACATGGAAACTATAATTCCAGATTGTGAGACTATCGGGAATCCAAACCCATTCATGGGATCTGACTCAACAGCTCAGAAAGCTTTTCCTAATAACAATGTGCAGACCTTATCCAGGCTGAATAATTATGGTCTGTCTGCTCAAAATTTGAGTCATGAAGAGCAGAATTTAAGACCAACTGTTCAACCTCCATTCCGACCACCCCCAGTTTACAAAAGCCATGGTGCAATTATGAAGAATGAAGCTCCTTCACGGATCATTCCTATTGCTGCTTTAAATCCTTATCAAGGCCGGTGGGCTATTAAGGCAAGAGTAACTGCAAAAGGGGATCTCCGCCGCTATAATAATGCTCGAGGAGATGGAAAAGTTTTCTCTTTTGATCTCCTTGACTCTGATGGAGGTGAAGTACGAGTAACATGCTTCAATGCTGTTGTTGACCGATTTTATGACGTAATTGAAGTTGGTAAAGTTTACTTGATATCCAAAGGTAGCTTAAAACCTGCGCAGAAGAACTTCAATCATTTGAAGAATGACTGGGAAATTTTCCTGGACTCCAATTCATCTGTGGAGCTTTGCCCAGATGAAGATGCTTCAATACCCAGACAGCAATTCTTCTTTAGGCCTATCAGTGACATTGAGAATGCTGAAAGTAACTGCATACTTGATGTTATTGGGGTTGTAACGTCTGTGAACCCCTCAGTTCCCATCTTGAGGAAGAATGGAATGGAAACTCAAAGACGAATTCTGAATATAAAGGACATGTCTGGCAGGAGTGTTGAGCTAACCCTTTGGGGTGATTTCTGCAATAGGGAAGGTCAAAAGCTTCAAGAGATGGTTGATGGTGGGTTTTTCCCAGTTCTGGCAGTCAAATCCGGGAGGGTTAATGACTTTAGTGGAAAATCTATAGGAACCATTTCCTCTACCCAAGTCTTCGTTAACCCAGATTTTCCTGAGGCTCATAGATTAAGAGATTGGTTTGATCAAGGGGGGAAAGATTCAACTTCTCTGTCCATTTCTAAGGACATTACGCTTGGAGGACCTAAGAATGAGATGCGTAAAACTGTGTCTCAGATCAAGGATGAAGGCCTGGGGCGATCAGATAAGCCAGACTGGATAACAGTGAGGGCAACCATATCTTTCATCAAGACAGATACATTTTGTTACACAGCTTGCCCACTGATGATTGGAGACCGACAGTGCAACAAAAAAGTGACTAGGTCGGGAAGCACGAGGTGGCAATGCGATAGATGCAATCAAGAGTTTGAGGAGTGTGAATACCGTTACCTTCTTCAAGCCCAAATTCTGGATCATACGGGAATAACTTGGGTCACAGCATTCCAAGAATCAGGCGAGGAAATCTTAGGTTGCTCAGCAAAAGAGCTGTACTTATTGAAGTATGAAGAGCAGGATAATGACAAGTTTGGGGACATAGTCCGTAGTAAACTCTTCAACCAGTTTGTGTTTCGGCTGAAAGTTAAGGAGGAATTGTATGGTGATGAACAGAGGGTGAAGATTACAGTGGTCAAGGCGGATAAGGTGGATTATTCTTCTGAGAGTAGATACATGCTAGATTTGATTTCAAAATTTTGTAAGCAGTAATTGTGTTAGATCCCCTAGTTTCCTTGCGTTAAAATGAGCCATGCCTTTTCTGTGCACTAGCTATAACTCGATTTACAGTATCATTTTATACGCCTAATGTAAAACCTAGATGTACATTCCATTTGTTCAACTAGTATATTTTCTGTGTTTCCAGTTGTTAAAAAATGTCATCGTATTTAGTGCAGATGTGGTACATAATCTTAGAGGAACATCCGGTCAAAAAAAAAAAAAACCTTAGAGGAACAGGGCTTCTTGGAGAATTCAGTTATTGCCTATAGGTTGATCCGTTAGTACAATTCTGCTACGCAGCAGAACAATTTCGCGGGAGGAAAAAGGTGAGTGTGTGTGTGTGTAAACATGCTGTGTCAGCGTGTTAATTTCGTTCATAGGCAGTCTCCAACGTGGAATTATTCAAGAATTGGAATAAGTTTGAGCTCAGTTGGAAATGAAGACTCACATATTACACACAACAGAGTGCGTTACTGAATAACAATGCACATGGGACATACATATAACAAGACAAAGTCTAAAAAGGGCGGATGGAGAGAAAGGTATAATGGTAATGCGCTGCTGCTCCTCAGCTTCGCTTGACGGGATCGAAGTTGGCAACACCGATGACGGCGCCAACAAGGGCGGCGAGCACGACCCCACCGGCGGCGATGCTCAGCAAGAAGTTCTTGAGAGACGGCGTGACGGCGGCTTCAGCCACATCTGGGACCATCATGGAAGCCGTCAAAGCGGCGGCCGTAAGACCAGTGACGGCCTTCTCCTTAAGGGAGGCCCTCACTACAAGCCTGGAACTGGGGCTGGATACGGTGGCCTTGTTTGAAGGTCGGAGAGGCAGCGGCTGGAAGAATGTGGAGGTGGGCGGCGCTGCCTTCTGTGGGCGGAGCAAGCTGGTGGCATGGCCATGGAAACTGCAGAAGTTGAAGCCATTGGTGAGCTAAACTGTTGAGGCTTGTTCTTGCCGGTGGGGCAACCAGTGCTTGTTGGGTGAGTGAAAGCTATGGTTAAGAGAGGAGTGGGAGGATTTGAGGAGTGTTTGATTTGAGGAGGAGGGGGAGGAAGGAGGGTGGCGATGAGTGGTGGAAATTTTGAGCATCTTTGATGTGTCCTACGTGGCAGCTTCTCCAGTCGAAAATCCGAATCGAGAGAGATAAGGTTATCTTATCTCATGAGCTCCCCTCATTGGCTCATTCTTCCTTCCCCCATCAAATTTTGTTTTTGGGGTCATTTTGGTATTTTCCAGTTTAGTCCCCAATTTTTTTCTTTGGCTCGGGATTAGTGAGGGCCCCCCGGGGGAGGGGGGAGCGCCGTCAAGTTATCTAAACTTTGACGATCAATCGAGCATATCTTCCAAAATTTAACTAAAAGTCAAGATTTCCACTTCTCAATCTCCGAATACAATATATCCTCCCACTAACTAGTTAACTTCGGATTTGATATTATGAAAAACGTAATTTTTTTGATGCCATGTATGATATCCAGTATCACTTGATCAAATTTAAGTATTACCCGATTTAAATTAGAGGAGTTCTCATAAAAAGATTTCATGAGACATAATAATTATATAATAAATCTCATAATAAATTTAAAGAGTTAAGGACATTTTGGTTCATATCCACTACACTTCTTTTATTTCACGGAAGTTTTTTTATTTTGAAGTAGTGTACGGCACTTAAGACTGATTTTTTCTGAAAGAGAAATTTATAATCCATTCAATTCTAAATATAAGGCATCTTTTGTATTTTAAAAGATCAGAAAGAGTATTATATATTAGTAAATAAATTATGTACTATAAATATAACGTATACAATCGTCTAAAATCAAATACTGCTAGAAAAGCATCAAATGTTGTCTCACCATTCATCTATTTATATGCATCAATAACAATATTATCTTATATCACTAATAACTTCTCACTGCACAGGCAAAAAAAAAAATTTGCCAAGGGAGGCGACTTGGTTGATTGATACAAGGCATATTCATAATTTACAGTAATTGACAGTGGACAACTTAAAATATTTTTTTATATAATAACATAATATTAATAATTGAATATTTTAAAAACCAAGTTTTACAATAAAAACATTTCAAAATGATTTACAAAAACCAAAGTACTCTCATTTGATCAGTTTAACTGAACAAAAGGGAAAAAGAAAGGAAGAAGGATGATGATATTCATCTCCAAAACTAAAAAATCCCTAAGATTCAAAAAATTGAACCACGCATCGAACCAATGTAAAACAGTGGTTCAAAAGTTGATAAATCATATCAGGATCAAACCGGAATCAGAACATTCATATTAAAATAATAGAATTTAATATATTTTATTTTATTTTATAAAAATTAATGGGTAAAACTTAGAATATTATTTTATTTTACCAATATTTTAAATTTTTAGAGTTTAAGTAAATATTAATAATAAAAAATATTGAACTAAAATGAATTAATTATATCTTATTTCCTCATGAGTAAATTTATTTAAATAAAAAAATAAAGAATTAAAGGCTATATTTATTATTATATTTGTTTTTAAAATCAATTAATCACATCTTCCTACTTTAGTTCCATTTTTCAGTATTTTTTAGCCTTCAAAGGTTTTTTTTATAAATAAACCAGTTTCAACCATCGGTTTGATAGGTTGAACACCTAAATCGGACTGGACCGACGATCGATGCACTGATTTTAGGTTTGAACCTGTAGGTCCGGTTTTTTGTACGTTGAAAATCCCTGAGAGCTCACACATTTACAAAACTCAATGAAGAACTTATCATCAGCATAAATAAGTAAATGATGAGGAAGGATCATCATCTCCAAACTGTAGAGGCTGCTTCTGGTCCCACATGATTGACATGAACTTCCTGAGGAAGAAGATGGTATGTGATATTCAGATTCTGGAATATTTTCTTCAATTCCAAAACTAGCTCTGATCTTCGGCTGCTCTTCTCTCCATAGTTTTGGAAATTAATGGTGTGAGTCACAAACAGTGCCATATTCATCTTGTTCACATTCTCTATGTTCTTCACAACCACACTGTGCCCAGCACGCCAATGCTGAGGCTTGCCCTCCAGATATCTGACAAAATGTCACAACCAACTAGTTTAATAGAATTATTAAAATAATGATTTAGAAATTAGAATTGAATTATTGATGATGATGAAAAGAAAAATAAAAAGACACGTACGCTTTTATGGAAGCTTTAAAAACACCAATGGTCTCCATGGAGGTAGAAACATCAACAGCAAATTCAACTGAATCACCCATATCTGGGCTTCTGTAATAATTGCTGATTGGCTTGGTGGCCAGAACTGAATTTGGATAGAATATCTTCTCGTTGTCATATCTTAAGAACACTGTCGTCAATATGTTCATCTCTTCCACTATCATCTAACACACATAAACGAATGTGTCACCTAAGATCAGCTTTGTTTCATATGTATGAGTATGTATGTATTTATGTATGTTCATACCTGTACACCATCGATGACACAGCGATCTCCAACATCAAAAGGGTGCATTACGAAGACAAATATGATAGCTTCAAACAAAGTCTTGGCTGTGTTTCCAAAAATGAACACTGAGAGTAAAAGCTGAGATGAAATGAAGAGAAGCACATGGGTCGTCAGAAATCCCATTAAAAGAAGCCAGACTATGATGACTATTAAGAGCACAACCACTGAGACTAGATTGTTCAGCTCATCAACAGCAGTTTTTGTATCGTTTAAGGAAAGAACCAATGACTTGCGTTCCAAGTAAACTTTAACCTAACAACACCAATCACAATTGTCAAAAACAAGTAAATAGAAAACGTATTGGACTGCAGAGTATTAGATTTTTTAAGATATAGACATATTTCAGGTTTGCTTTTTATCAAAATAATTTAAACCAATTTAGTATACCTTCAATTCATTCTTCAATTAGTCAATGTGGGACTTTTTCATATATTCTAATTCAGAGTAACAACATGTATGTATTTGATAGTGAATTTACCAGCCAGTTCTTGAGGGACTTCCTCTTTATCCTTCCAGTTTCCGCAGCTCCTTCAATCAAAGGAAACACGTTCTCCGCCTCCTCTTTCTTCATGAATCTCAAGAGATCTTCTTCTTCAATGTACCTAGGTCAATTTAAACCAGAGTGATGAGGAAATTGCAGAAGAGAAATCATCAAAGAGCTTTTGATCAGCGTAGAAAGTAACATATGAACTAACTTATTTCCTGGCTTGGCCACATTCTTGAAAATTCTGTAAGCTGCTGCTTTTGCTTCCCATTCACTATTGATTTCCTTGTCTTTCTGCTCTCTTTCCTCATCGTCGTTAAAGCTTTCGAGCGTATCCGATATGGTGGACAACCCAGAACTCCTTACCACATTAACTAAACCCCTCATTGTCCAAGCTGAAACCTTGTCCTGCTTCATCTTCTTCAACTTGTCCACATCAATGACCTCCTCTTTCTCTCCTTCCTTCCCTTTGTTCAATGTCCTAAAACTGAGCTGACCAGAACTCGCGCTTTTACCCACCATTTCAGTCATCTCCATCAATGGAGGCCCCGAGAGGATCTGAAGAATGTGTTGATGAATGATTGATTCTTGAATCCTGTCAAAGAATCTGGTGCATTGGAAAGAGGAAGCTAGTAGCTTTATGAGTAAGGTTTTTATTAGCCATATAGCTGCTCCTATAAGGCAAGAAGCAAGTGCTCTTGTTATGTAATTCAGAATCTTCTGGACCTTTCAACTCCATGATTGAACAGAAGAAACCATGTTAGAAGAACCAAAGCTAGCCAAATGAAGGCCTGAACACTCTTCTTTAGCCCGTAAACAAAATATAGAACCTTCCTTTTGAATATGAAGTTCCTCTCGAGCAAGAAAACCAGAATGTTGATGAACCACTCTGTAATTATTCTACCACAGATAATCACCAACACTAAAACGCACCACTTCCATAGATTCAAACTCCAAATCACCACGTTTTTCAGTTTATGAATGGTCAAGCTCGATATCAAAGCAGCTATAATGCAAACAAAAGCACCCCATTCAATTAAAGCCATTAATCTCAACTTTTTCTTACCTGATCTTTTCTTGCTCACTTCAAGATCAGCAGTTTTGTACACTTGTTCTTCTTCATCTTCCTCTTCTCCTTCTCCTTCTATCCCAATCAATGGCGTTCGCGGGGTTACTGGAGCTATGCTGATATTACTCCTTGGAGGAGTATTTTTGTTCATAGGTGAAGTCATGTTCGGAGAATTCCCATTAGACGATGAATCATAATAACCTGCCATTTCAGTTTTTGCTTCAAGAAATTTGGGGTCAGTCTGATACGCCGGCGGCTCCAGTAATCTGGATTTCGGCTTCGAGAATTCCGACCTTGACAGCGACCTTCGTTTGATTATGGTTGTCTCTCTCGGAACTTTTGGGGGCTTACTGGGTTTTGGGCTTACGTCTCCTATCTCCGCCAAAGAATCCATCTGGGATTCTTTCTTCGTCGTCGTGTACGAAGAAGCTTGTTCCTTTTCTTGAATTTGCAGAATGACGTCGTTTTTTGGCGTCTTCTTGTCCATTAAACGTGAAGCTTTCACTGAAAATAGCGAGACTCTAGAAGATATAGCTGACGAGGGAGTTGCAAAATGAAAACTTTCCCATAAAGATATTAACTTTGAGAGGAATGAAACGTGCCCAACATCAAAAAACAAATTGGGCACTATCTATGTTTCATTTACCCAGAAAAAATTGAAACTTCAAGAGTTGAGAGAAGAACAAGACATGCCCACAAATTGGGCACTATCTCTGTTTCATTTGCCCAGAAAAAATTGAAACTTCAAGAGTTGAGAAGAACGAGACATTTGCCCAAACCTGTGTGAAAACGGACAATTTGAATGTCAAACTTGAATTAGTCATTTAATTAAGAAAATGCAGAAGTAATCGCAACTTTTTCGCATCCAATTTAGCAGCTGCCTATACCTTGCATTCCTCTGCCCTGCTTCTTTCTGAATCAGATATAAAGACCATCTCCGGCTTTGGATTAGCTTTTTTTTAACATGATCCAAAATAATAATATGAAAGTAGTTTTATGTTAACTCTTATAAAAATATTTTTTTAATTGATTCTGATTATTTGATAAACAGTCAATGATAAGAAAATTTTCTTCATTTTCACAAGACTTTAGTTTTAAAGGATTAATAAACATTTTTTTTCTTATACCAACAAATAATAAACATTTTCTTTCAAATATGGTCAAATTTAATAAAAGTAGTGATAGAATACAAATTAATGCTGCTTGGTATTGCAAATTGTATTGCAAACTATAAATTACGTTTTCCATTTTGAATGGGGAATGCAATATTAGAGTCAAGTAAAATTAACAAGGATAACATTGAAAATCTCTGTCTGTATTAAAGAATTGATTGAAATGAAAGAGTGGAAAATTTTGTTCTACAAAAATGTTGGGTATGCACTAGAATGAAAAATAGTTTGATAGAAAAATTTATATTTAGTTGGTTTAAAATGGTAGAAAGATAGATAGGAAAATCTAAAAAAAATGACAATATTACTTTTTGTAACAAAATATAAACATTAATTTAAAAATATTTTTTGACATCAATAATGTTCAAATATCTTAAGCAAAAAAATGAACCCTAATGAAAAGCTCAAAAACACCCCGCTTAATCATGAACTACCAATAAATCTAAATAATTTTACAACTTTAACCAGATATACATGATAAATATGTTATAATTACTTGAAATTTAAATAAATTTTTTTTACACTATGAGATGTTCATGATGTGCATCAAATGAAAGTTTAAGAAGCTATTTTGTTTGTCTTTGCTTCTACCACTAATCTAAATAAGCATTATATCAGTAACCTCAGAGCTTGCTTGAATCTATGTGCGAGTGAAAATGGTTTTTGCTCAAGTCATGAAAAGTTTGCTGAAATGAATACTTATAAAACACTTACTTTAGGAATTTGCTCAAGTATGTGTTCGAGTCATGACTTGATTTTAAGAGTCATTAAAAATTTAGTTAACTCATGATTAGGTTTAACTATATGCATGTAATAAGTAACTCATGATTACGTGAGATTTAAATAAATTTCCTCTTGACTATGTTATGCCCATCACCTACATCTAGTCAAAGCAAACAAAAAAAATAACACTCTCTTTATTCATCAAACTGAAAAATTGTATCCTCATGATGAACATTTTTTAATTCATATTCTCTTTCTCATGGTTCATTGTTGTGATGGAGAATCTAGTTTTTCTAATGCATTTATTTAGGGAGAGGCGTAACACAATGCTACCACTAGTCAAAACTCATGACAGTGGTAGAGAAGATGGCACAAAGACATCGTCAACCAAAATAAGAAGAACAAGGATTAATGTATGTGCAAATGTATCTTTTGTATTTTCTCATCTTTAACTGAAAATTGATTCCCACAAAAAATTATGGGAATCAATCTTTTCATGTTTAAAAAAAATCACTTTCTATTAGAAAATTAGTTCTCATCTCTTCTATCAATCAAATATCCGTTTCTAATGGAAAATTCACATTTTTTGGTTCCATTTCAAGATTTGGAGTGAACCAAAAGGGGCCTTAAATTTAATAATTGTAAGTATTTTTATTGACACATTTTCAGTTAATTAGGAATCTAAAATAATTCGTGTTGGAAGGAGTATTTAATTAAGACAAACAGCTTTTATTTCTTCGCGGAAGATGATGACACTCATACAGGGACATCGTGCCATCCACGATCCACCACCGCCCGATATAATATTATCTGGAAATCTGCATGAATTATTTGGTCCCTTTATTAAGAATTACAAATAATTCTTCAGCCCATTCATTTTGGCCCTTTATTTTTTTTTGTCGGTGCATTAATTGGAATCTAACAATACACACCCATATATTTAGAATCTAATTACAATTTTTAAAAATCAAGTAATACTATTTAATCTTCAGTCCCCCAAAAAAACTTACTACTATTTAATTTAAAGAGCACAGCCCCAACACTTATCTTCAATTCGAGTCGCTCTCATTTCTACCAATGCCCATTGTCTTTTCTTCCTATAACAATAGGAATTCACTTTAGTCCTAAACACAAATACATATTTTTTTTGACGAATATACACTAATTTAATTAATTTTTATAATTTATTTAAATTAAGTATTTAACTCATGCAAGAAGGACGAATTCTTTTATGAATTCTCTACCACCACGGCTCTTGGATTAACCACTACTCAGTAACTCTAGATTCTAATAAAAAAAGTAACTCCAAATTGAAGCTTTAATGCATTAGTATCATGATGTAAGAACTAGTGGGTGTGACATGATTTGAACCATAGCTGTCCGCTAAGTTCCGATATAGTTAACGGCCATATCTTGAAAATTCCTCGTCCTCCTCCAAACCCAGACCAGAAAATCATCAAAAACATGTCTCTCTTGTACTATGGCCTTGCAGCTGTAGGAACAGCAGCCGTAATATTAGCAGTATACAACCTTATCATCATCAAACGGTGCGGCCGCCGTCACGGGCAATCATCATCTTCATCGTATTCATCATCATCACAACCTTCAAATCGTACTGTAACTGAAGCAGTGGCGGCCAGTAGTAGTTTTGATGTAAGATTGAACAGAAACTCGTTACTGTCAAGCTTCAAGTACAAGAAAGAAACAGAAGTGGAGTGTGATTGTGACCGTGAATGCCCAGTTTGTCTTTCTGGGTTTGAAGAGGGAGAAGAGGTGAGGAAGTTGCCGAGGTGTAAGCATAGGTTTCATGCTCTGTGCATAGACATGTGGCTTTTCTCTCACTTCGACTGCCCAGTTTGTCGAACACCTGTGCTGCAGTTTTGCCAGCTTTTTCCGCCGCCGGCGACTTCTGGTGGAGGAGGCTTGCTCGGATCCGCCATTAATGGCGTCGCTGTTTGAGGGGTGAGTTACGTGGGGCCTGTGAGAATTGAATTGAATTATACAGAGACGCCGAGTGGTTGGTCGTTGTTAAATGAGTTTCATGTGGGTCCGATTCTATCTCCATTTCTATCATCAGTTGGCAAACTGAGCAATTAAGGAGACCCAAATGAGGAAGATGACAGCCACAAGAATTCAGAAGAAGCAGACAGATTCATTGGATGCTATGCCATTGGACTTGGACTGCAAGCTCGAATCATGAGAAACTACTTCTCTCCTGCCCAAGGCGCACTCTATGAGTGCTCTTTGCTACAAGTCACCAAGTAGGATATAAATCACATTTTTTTAAGATTGTTTGTATTTAAAGTTTGATATAGTTTTTTTCCTTCTCAAAATGTAATTCATAATTATAAATATAGGTTAGATTGTTGGAGGTGCCTTATAATAAAAATGGGAATGAGTATCAACCATCAACAAATTACATCTCAAGTGGGTATGCTAAATTAAAGTTGTTTGTATATGTTGTTGGTCAATATGAGAGTATATATTGAATATTAATATATTACAAACATCCAATTTGTTTAAAAATCTTTAAAAGCATATAAAAAAATACTTTTAAATGAGTTGAGACAAAATCTCCCCACATATTTATTTAAAACTTCATAAAATCATTTAAAATAAGTTAATTTTGTTGTGTGAATGAATCATGATTGACTATTCATAAATGTGTGTTGGAGGTTTGGTGCTATGCCTTAATTATTATAATTTGAATATGGTTGCTCCACATTTATTTGTATTTCTACTTAATTTTATTGTCTTCGCCTTTTTGGCTTGCCATTAATTTATGCTCAGTGCTATGGCGCAATGGCTGCTTTAAATTTAGATGTTTGCCCTTAAGGAAACCAAGAGTGAATTGGAGGTTCAACATATGTTTAAGACTTCAGCGGCTGTTTCAAAATTTCATAGGAAAGAATGGAATGAAAAGTTAAAATGAGTAAAACAAAATAAAGTAAATACACAAGTTGATCCCTAAAACATATCCTTAATATCTCAGTGATTGAATTTACTTCCGTATTTGAATTAATCCCTCACAGTTCATTGATAGTAAAATGCCAAGAGCTCTCTATCCAAAAACCAAAAAAAAAAAAAAAGATTGCTGATTAACAATTAGTTACAGACCCGTTGAGAGATGTTCATGTTAGCAAACCATAATCAAACATATTTCAAAGCTGTCATGAGGAGAAACCAAAAGGAACACCTTTTTCCAAAAAAAAAAAAAACACTCTTGTTGCTCACAATCTCATGTAGATCAGCAAGAACCAAATAATCATATGGTAGAAGTAAATGTGAATAAAATATAGTTCAAACAATCAAATTTACTGCTAGCCGCGTCATATATATATATACACCCAAAAAGAAAAGAGAGGGAGGAAAAAGGCTCCAGATTTCATAGCAGAGGCCAGAAACAGAGTTTGTATATATATCACAGAAAGTGAAGACTACGTTTTTCTCAAGTTGTCCAACCTTGCCTGTAAATCACTATCTATCACACCGTCATCATTCCCGGAAGTTTCAACTTGAGCCACCTTGGATTTTCCTGCCGGAGTAGCAACTGCTGCTGCTGATGGTGCATTTACAAGCTGCGCATGAAATCAAAAACTTGTTAGGGCCATTGTTACAACTTACAAGTCTTGATGATTTTTTTCCCCTCTTTCAGCTTATGAAAATAAAGGGTGATTAAAGTACCTCTTGGTTTATGTCAATGCCAATCTCATCAAGAACCTGGTTCACTAGTTCATCTGTTTCCTCTTCTTCCTCGTCCCCTCCCAGAGCATCATCTATGGCATCCCCCATTACTTCAGTCGTCAACTCCATCTTCTCATTCTGCCTCTCAAATTCTTGCATGATCTTTTGCAAAGATGGCAAGTTCATTCGCCTATTCATCTGTCCCATTGCCTTTGTCACACCTTTCATTGCCTCACCCATTGCATGTGTTGATTTCAGAGTCTGCAAAATTGTGGTACACAAGGTACCATATTTTAGGTAAAGCAGTGGTTTCTAATAGGAAAATCCCGAAGTAGTTCAGTTTTCCTAGAGTCTGTTCAAAATTAATAAACCACAGTAATCATGAAATAACACAGAAGCACCATTGACATACTTGTAATCCCTCATCTTCAATGTATGGTGATCACTTTTTTTCAAGAAAATAATAAGTTTATCTTCAGAAATCAGAACATGTCTAACATCTTAAAATGACCTTGTACAAGTCAGCTAGAACAAACCAACTTATAAAATTAAACCAACTAAGGCATACCTGAATTCTAAGTGATACACCCTGGAGTTGTGATTTAAGCTTATAAAACTTCTCAATTTGATGTCGTGTTCTGACAAGATCTTTGGCCATCACTCTTACAGCTCCCTGAAATTTTAGATAACATTAAGAAATGCAGTTAGTGAAACATGAAACCACCCACTTCAACAAATAAACCAGGTGTTAACCTTTTACAAGTGATGGACACGAATTCAAGTATTACTAACATGTCAGATATCTGATACAAAAAAGTGGATCAATTTGCTCATTGATCCACATGCAAGAAACCAAACTAGATTATTAATACAAGTAAGACAACTACAACAGTAAAACAGTTAATTATGGTCGGAACAGCAACTGCAAAAATTTAATCCATAAAATTTCTGCGAGCTGCATCTCGGAAATCAGACTAATGATAATGTCACCACAATCATCAATGGCCACTGGACAAGTACAAAGCAAATTTAGTAAAATATATTACCCCAATCTTTAATATAAGAGTGTTCTTCAAACAAGTTTGCTTGACTTATAAACTAACATGTATTTTACTATTTAGCTTCCATAATTTTTCCAATGAAGGTCAACCAACTCTTATATCAAAGAAGGCCAAGGGCAGTATTTGACAAACTGGCATAATCTTAGAAGTCAGAGTAAGCAAGCTCTGTGCTTCGCAAAACCAGTCCTACATCATACGGGTGGCTTGTAGGTTAGAAATCCTAATTCGTAAGTTTAAAACTGGTGAGCCAACGGCAAGTATATTGCGGATGCTACTTTGAGGGTCAAATAAAAAAAAAGACGCTACTAATTCTGTAGAAACACCATACCATCTGGCCTTGTTTGGCAGTTTTCTTTATCTCCGTAATCAGTTTCTTCTCTTGTGTTTGTAAACTTTGCCTCTCCCGTTCTATTTCTCTGATTGATTTGTCCAACATCCTCTTGTTTTCCCGCAAAAGCTCTGAAAATTACAAGCTCACAGTCATGTACTTTAAAATCAATATAAACCGCTTCAGTTTGTAAAATCGAAAGTAATTACGATGTCTATGGATAAATCTTAATATTCTGATTCTCATAACTAAAAGTACAAAACGAATGCGAAAGTATGATCCAGCCATACGGCTCAGCTAAAAGAAACAGATTATGCCTCGTAGTTTGACTAGAGTAACCTGGATATAGTTATTGAACTTTAACATATGATCAGAGCGAGGAGGCAAAAACTCCAGCGATACCATCAGAACCATAAAAGAGATAAACGGGGGAACAATCGTGTACAAAAAACCTAATCGACATTACGAATGTTATAACAATCAATAAACCCTAATTGAGAATCCATCCTTGGAGTACAATCCAATACAAATTCCATCAAATACAGAGGTTTAGATATAGGCGCGTGAACAAACCTGCGGGAGTCTTTCTTTTCCCGAAGATGAAACTCATGGCGCTGGAATTGTAATACAAATCGATATGCCAGAAACTGATACTTTTGAAAAGGAATCAAAAACCTATGATCAGAGAGAGAGAAAGGTATCCTCTGATCCTATATAATGCTTCTGGGTTTGGGTTTTTGTCTTCGTTGAAAAATATAGTCCAGCTTTCTTACGCGGTGAACGTTCAACCAAGGAATCATCTTCATCAACGAACCGATCTCCCTATATTGCACACGTGATTTGTCCTGCACGTGTGGGCCCCAGATGTCTTAGGCCCTGGGCCCCTCTTTCTGTTTTGGGCCGAAGCACCTTGATCAATTCCAATTGGGCCTATCATCTGGGCCTAATTATTTGTGCATTTATGGAACTTGTATTTTATCCAGGTCGTCCTGTTTGAGGACTGAGTGAGGATTGGTTAGCCCATAAAATACTCAAATGTAAATATATTTACGATAACACAAGCGTTAGTACTGACGGAAAAGATTTTAACCACTTAAGTATAAGGTTTCAAGTGAATCCAAAAACTGGCCTATAAGAAGCTATTCAATTAGGCTTAACAATACTTAAATTTGAATTAGTCAAATGGTCATATAATTTTACTCATAATTTATTGTTATATAGACTGTTATTTTGTTTTCGATGAGAGACTGTTATTTCGTTGGACTTCTCATTATACATATGAAATATGGATAAATTTATAAAGTTATTAATTTTTTAGACTAAG
>QFDD01000942.1:0-27953 GCA_006871305.1 Vachellia collinsii
GTATTACTATAGCTAGTAGTCTGATAGAAAATTAAGCACTTCAATTGGTAAATTTATTTCATAAAAGTCAGTATATTAGTTAATATTTTCTTCGGTGTTACTTATGGATACATAATATCTCAAAACCTATATAATGTTGACAGCTATCTGTCAACATTTATAAATAGATATAATAAAAAACAATAGCAGATCAAACACAAATAAACGGGAGAAATTTTAAGTTAAAGTTTACATTTGATTTTTTAAAATTTACATCAAATTTCTTTTTTACCTCTTAAATTTAAGTAATACACTTTTGTCATTTTATCTTAACATAATTAATTTTATTTAATGGAAAATGTTGACTCATCAAATATAAATGGTGATTCTACAAATAACGATTGATAAAATATATTTAAATTTTAAGTATATAATATAATCATTTTTATATTTTAAAATTTAACCAAATTTTATGATCATTTAACTGCTAATCAACGTTTAACTTTGAGCAGTTATCATTTTTTGTTAAATAAAACTAATCGTGTTAAGACTAAATGACTGAAAATATACTTTCTAAATTTAAAAGATCAAATTGAAATTTGATATAAACATTGATCACTAAATGTATACTTTAATAAAAAAATTTAAATGCTTAATTATAAATACCAAAACTACTTATTTTCTAATCAAATCAATATAAGTAGATTGTTACCTAAAAATATCAATATAAATACATTTAAAATTTAGTAAAAATAAAACTATAAATATCAGAAGATAAACCATTGATTTAAAAAAAATCCAAAAATATATAAGTACATGGATTTTTTTAAAAAAAATGGAAAAATTAGGAAAAAATCTCTCATTGGAAAATTAATTAGAGAATAGGACCTGCTCAGTTACATATGTGGAAGCTCAGTTACATACATGGAAACTCAATTGTATATTATGGAAACTCAATTGTATATATGTAGAATATGTCATTTCATAATTAATTTTTTAATAGGGACTTTTTTCCAAATTTTCCCAAAATTTTTTAGGAATGTAATAATTTTTCTTCAGGTAAGAATTTCTGTTTTTTGACCATAAGGTAAAAATTTCTGTTGAAGATTTGTAAAATGGAGCATCATATGCTGACCTGGCTAAGTATCATTGGCCAGATGAACGTGGAATACGTGGCGTGGCATGAATATTTCCAGAACTTGTTTGTCCCAGTGAAGTCCATTAGCAATAGATTCTCCGAAGCAAAATCTGTACTCGGAAGTCGGCACCGATCTCTTCTCCTGAATTTTCATCCCGACGATGCGTCGACGGTCTCTCACCTGCAAATCCTTCCTATGTCTCCTCATTTTCTCTCTCTACCCTCTTTCTCTCACCGCCCGCCCCTTTGTTCTCGTTCTCTCTCAGGACGACCTCAAGGACGGTCCAGCTTCCGCCGACGAAGTACCCACCGATCCCGAGACGGAGTCGGAGTGGGATGAGTTTGGTGACTCCGACTCCCACAAGTCCGAGGAGGAGCTCGACCCGGGATCATGGCGCCCTATCTTCGAGTCGGATACGGCTACTATTGCTGAATCTGGCACCGAGAGCGATGTGCTTTACTACTCCGGCCTTCGCAAAAAAATGTCGGCAGTTAGCTCGGGTGATGTGATTTTAATGGAGGAGTCGTCTGGGGAGATCGAGGCTGCTGGAAAATTGGGAAACCCGGCGGCTCAGTCTGTGCTCGGTTTTTTGCATGGGATGGGCCTTATGAGAGAGAAGAACAAAGCAAAGGCATTTCTCTATCATCATTTTGCTGCGGAGGGTGGTAATATGCAATCTAAGATGGCCCTGGCTTATATTTATAGGCGTCAAGATGTGAGGAATCACTAACTCTTGCGCTATGTTTGTTTATTTCTTAATTGTGAATTCTTATGAGTTGGCAACCTGCAGATTCATCGGTGAATATAATTCTTTTTTGGGTAGATGAGAGAACATATTATTTAGGATCGATTGTTTTTGTTTCTAGTCACCATCTGCGTATTAACTTGATCGTAGTGGCATTTTCTAGTCTCAAGATCTCAATCCTTGTAGTTGGCTATGGATCACGTAAGTATAGTCCATTGTGGGGGAGGTAGAGGGGATGCTCTGAGACCAATAGCTTTTTAAGAAAAGAATGTCTATTATATTTTTGTTACCATCATTCAACATTATCCCTTTGTATTAATCTTTCAATGTAATAAACAAGTCATTTTCCATCACATTCCCTTCATTTCCCCTGGAAGTTTTTACAGCCAATCCTAACGAACAACTATTACTAGAAGCTCTTTCATCTTTGTTGTATGCCATGCTTTTATTTGATGAGTTAATGTGCTTTATGTAATCACAGATGTATGAGCAAGCAGTAAAGCTTTATGCTGAATTAGCAGAAGTTGCTGTAAATAGCTTTTTAATTTCAAAAGATTCCCCTGTCATTGAACCAGTGAGGCTCCATAATGGAGCTGAGGAAAATAAAGAAGCTCTGAGAAAATCCAGAGGCGAGGAGGATGAGGACTTTCAGATACTGGAATATCAGGCACAGAAAGGGAATGCCGGAGCAATGTACAAAATTGGGCTGTTTTACTATTTTGGGTTGCGAGGATTAAGGCGTGATCATGGCAAGGCCTTGTCATGGTTCTTGAAGGCTGTGGACAAGGGGGAACCAAGGTCAATGGAACTTCTTGGAGAGATATATGCCAGGGGAGCAGGTGTTGAAAGAAACTACACTAAAGCTCTGGAATGGCTTACCCTTGCGTCAAAACAGCAACTATATTCTGCTTATAATGGGATGGGGTATTTGTATGTAAAAGGATATGGGGTTGATGAGAAGAATTACACGAAAGTAAGTTTATAGTTTCTCTCTATTGATTTGTACTTACGTTTGCCATTTTCTGTCTATTAGATTAGTTGATTCTTTTTTCTCTTATTGAGAAACACTTTTCTCTTTCTCTTCTACCCACATGCTTGTAAGCTGTCAACATTAGCTTGACATTGATTGGTCTCTTTGGTTTGAAACTTGCAAAACATAGGGAGTTCATTCTTTTTGTTAAGTTTGCTTTCGTTTAAATGTGAGAAATTTATGGTATTCAAGTATTGAACTTAATATCAAGGAACAAAAAATCGGATCGGAGCGGCCGGTTCGAATCAGAAACCTGGAACCGATGCTTGGTTTGGTCTGGTTCAAAGGTTGGGTTGGAGGTGGGTTGACCTGGAACAACTCAGTCAACCTGTGTTTAACCTGGTCAACCCATTGGTTAGGGTGGATTGACCAGGTTATTTTTTGGGGTCAGGTTCTCTTTTTGGACTCTAGGGGAGCAAGAAAGCAGCTGTGGACCAGAAGTTTACCTCACCGCCCAGAGAGTTCTCCATGAGGAGAACAGCTTAATCGCCAATCCAGAGCTCGACTGCCTGGAAAGCCACCTCGAACTGGTCGCAAGGAATGGCCTCGCAATTAGGATAGGCCTTGTTGGCGATAGTTTTGGAGTAGGCTCCAGGAATGCCCTGATAAGCTATGCGAAGCTGTGGCTTGTGAGCCGTGCACCAAGGCCGAGGAGAGGAAGATTAAAAGAATTGGGGAATGAAGAAGGAGGAGATAACAATAAGAGAAGGGATAGGTTTGGGTAGCATAGGATAGGACTAGAAGAAGTGGGTGAGAGTGTCAAGTTGTATTAATGGGCTAGGGCCATGTATTAATCGGGACTTGAGAGAGCAGCCATGTGGATAGAGAGGCAGTAGAAAGTTCATTTCACAATGTTAATTTTGACTGGGGAGGCTTTAAATTCTTTAGAAATGTTTAATTAATTAATTAATTATATATATTAAAAGAGGAGGTCATGACTTGACTTTACATTCAGAGTGTCAGTGCAACTCCAACTTGCGCCTCTCTATTTCTTCTAACCTCCCCCGCCCTCCTTTTTTAATAATATTATTAAATATTTTTAATGAATTTTTTTAAAAATAGTTATTGTCTATTAGAAATTTTATTGGTTTCAAGGACTGATACATTTTTAATTTTAAGGATTATTATAATTGTTATATTTTAGTATTGTCAAATGTTATTATTTTAATATGATTGGTTTGACCCTAAGTTGACCCCAATATGACGCATTAACCCTTAAACCTCTACCTCGACCGGTTCGATACCCGGTCCGTTTTTTTGAACCTTGCTTAATATAACCCTTTCTTGCATTAGTATTAGATGTTGAGGTTAAAGATGGCATGCATAGAGTGTTTTGTGTTCACTGTTTAGTGAAGGGGAGAACTATGGGATGCCATCATCCATGAGAATTGTTCTTGCATCAGTGGTGTTGTTTTCTAAGCATATTATCATGTGTTTGCGTGTTATGGCTAAGTTGACAGTATCTTGTCGCTCATGTGAACAGGCAAAAGAGTATTTTGAAAAGGCTGCTGATAATGAAGAGGTTGGTGGACACTATAACCTGGGTGTCATGTATCTCAAAGGTATTGGTGTAAAAAGAGATGTGAAATTGGCATGTAAGTTCTTTATAGTGGCTGCTAACAATGGTCAACCAAAGGCATTTTACCAGCTAGCGAAGATGTTCCATACTGGTGTTGGACTCAAGAAAAATATTCCCATGGTAAATTCTATTTATCCTATATGCACAAATTTTGATTAGTTTTCTATAATGACTCTCTTTACTCCACATTTTTAACTTTTTCGTCATTCTTTGATCAGTTAGTGTTACCTTGAAACTGAATTGTCTCTTCATTGAAATCAAGAACTAATCAATTTAGTAAATGACTGAAAACTAGTTAGAATTGTTGGGGATAACTTGACAAGATCCTAACTTTACAGCAGCCTATTTGTCAGGGGATAGGTGTTTACTTAGTTATAATGCTTTAATGGTCGCTTTCAATCATATTAATGTAGGACAAGGATAAAGAGGTAGAGAAAGTGAGGTAATAGGAGACATCAAGAGAAAATAATTGAGGTAGAATAGAATAGAGTAGAATGATGGGAGAAAATAGGAGAACGGAGGGAGAGGCAGGTAGAAACTGAGGGAGAAGCTGACAGCAAATACTCAATATTTCATTCAACATCCAAAAATTCTGACAAATGAGAAAATCATAGGATTGTTTATATAACTTTACAATTAATAATACTAATAATTGTTGCCGTCGTAGTCTTTAAAGCTAAAAGATAAAAAAGACTTGGATAAGATATGATGGTTTAAGCTATGACTGAAACCAGTAAGGTAAAAGATGAGAGAAATCCTAATTCAAAATAAATTAAAAGCCGAAACTTCTAAAATATGGACACTAGTATAATATAAAATAAGCTTAATTAAATTCTTATCTTCCATTCTCTACAGGTTGTCCAAGTTCTGATTAAATCAATTAAAGAGGATAGATAGCCAGAAAAGGATGAAGAATTATGGATGGTTTAATTGTTTAATTTTGTTTTGGATAGTTATTTTGAATGTGATGTTAAGATCATGCATTTTGTTTTGGCACAACTGATTTAGTAACCCGGAGCCTTTGTTTCACTCATATGAGGGATTTGGATCTGTGAATATGAATCCAGAATCAATTTAAGTTTGTTAAATTACATATGTTTTTTATCCCTTAATGACCATCATATATGGCCATGGCCAATAAACGTACCTGCTAGTGCTAAAAGTTTGAGAATTTTCTGGTGTTAGGCCACTGCACTGTACAAACTAGTTGCAGAACGGGGTCCCTGGAGTTCTTTGTCTAGGTGGGCCCTTGAATCGTACTTGAAAGGTGACGTTGGTAAGGCATTCATGCTGTATTCAAGAATGGCTGAGATGGGCTATGAGGTGGCACAGAGTAATGCTGCTTGGATTCTTGACAAATATGTGGAAAGTAGCATGTGCATGGGTGAATCTGGATTTTGTACAGATGCAGAAAGGCATCAACGTGCACATTCTCTGTGGTGGCAGGCCTCTGAACAGGGTAATGAACATGCTGCTTTACTAATTGGAGATGCTTACTACTATGGTCGGGTATGTGATTTTGGGATGAAATAGGAATCCATGTTATGACCAGTTAATTTATGCTGCTCACACTCTTCAGTCTCTTAATATATCTGTTCCATCTCTTTTTCCTTCTCTTAGGGTACTGCCCGGGATTATGAACGAGCTGCTGAGGCCTACATGCATGCCAAATCTCAATCTAATGCACAAGCCATGTTCAATCTGGGATACATGCATGAGCATGGCCTAGGACTTCCATTTGATCTTCATCTGGCTAAGCGGTACTATGATGAAGCTCTAGAGCATGATCCTGCAGCAAAGTTGCCTGTCAGTCTCGCCCTTGCAAGTTTGTGGGTCCGTAAGAACTATGCTGACAGTTTCTTGGTAAGGGTTTTATTTTTTGGGTTCTCATGCTTTATTCATAGAATGTGTTTTGTTTTCTATTAAAAAGGGCCATTTTTTGTCCACCTAATAAGGTGGAAATTTAAATTCTACAACACTCAAATCTTATACACGCCTACACGGATTTCCGACCATTCACACTTGAGATTCTCATTGCGGTGTTTTTTGTTTAATTAGGTGGATATGATTGATTCACTGCCTGAAGTCTACCCGAAATTGGAAGCATGGGTGGAGAATGTGCTTTTAGAGGAGGGCAACGCAACAATTCTGACTCTCTGCGCTTGTCTCCTAACAGTGTTATACCTCCGTGAGAGGCAAAGAAGACATGCTGCTGTTGCAGCTGGAGACATGGCTCAGCCACCTCAGGCGAATGACCACGGCATGCCGGTTCCCAATTAAGTACTACTATCCTTTCAGAGACAAGGCTTTTTGTGCTGGTGCCATTGCCATATATGGATGGATGTACAGGGTCTCAAGTTTTGTTCCTTTCTCTTGGAACCAGTTTCGAGGCTAAAGTGTACCATAGATCATAGAGATGCAGTTATATAGAAAATTTAACACACCGCTGATGCATATTGCGAACGACACAGCAACACTGGTCCTGGTTTCAACCAGCAACAGGGAAGTAAAAAATGAAGTGTATGGTTCGAAGTTCTCGTTGCCTGCAGTTGCCATTGGATCATAATTTTACGCTGGTACTTACACAGAATTTTTTGATTGACTTGCTGTAAAGTCGTTTCACATGGTTGGAAAATAGTAATGCCACTGGTCATTCCTACCAACCATAGAATTTCAACAAATAAATGTTGGAACAGTTGAGATCAGGATCATGTATTTAGTGTGCTTATTGCTATCTGAGAAAATTTAGTAGCATTTAGTATTTAGAGTAATGCCCATCGCTTCTTTGGCGGAAAATTTGCATAAAAATTTTCTTTAAAATACTTAGTATTATTGGAAAAATAATTTAAGGTGTTGTTAGATGAAGAAGAATATTCAGTACTATTGAAAAAATATTGAAAGAATTACATGCAGGTATCAAGGAATAGAAAATATTTAACCCTTTATAAATAAATGATGATTTGTAAACTTTCATTTGATTTGTTAGTTAGTGTAATATTTGACCTTGATTAATTAGAGGAAGGCAGCAGATTCAACCATGAGAATCTTTACCCCTTCGTTAACAAAATATCTCAAGTGAGTACCACTAAGATTCGATGGCGGCTACTTGAGATCACTTAAATATTTGATTTCTCAAATACAATTTTAGTTGTTTTCATAAACTTTTAAGAAATAAAAAATATTTGAATAATCTCGTAAATTAATCATGATGGCTTTTCTTGAGTAGGTTACTGATGACAAATAAAAGTAACCATCTAATTCTATCCCAAAGTGTTATCACATCAGTATTTGAATTGGCGAAGCACTAATTCGGTAAAATTGTCGCCCAAAAATACATTTAAAAAATTGAAATGGGAAGAACATGTAAAATTGTCGCTGGTCCACAAAAAAAAGAAAAAGAAAAAAAGAACATGAACAACGTCTAAAATTTACGATACAGACCAAAATTTACTATAGAATTGTCACAACGTCCAGGATGGAATCGCAATCTGGTTCTACGGGTGTACCATAGCGACTCCACGATTTTTCAAGTGGGCCGTATCCAAGCATCATCCTCGACCCCAGCACTTAGCTGTTCAAGAGGCCGTTGAGTATTGCACCTCAGGCAAAGCTTGTTTTTATTAAAGTTTAAGAAATCACATCTACAAAAAAGCAATTTATAAAAAGAACAAAAAAAAAACCATCACGGTCTATTATTGCAGTAATCGGAAATATAGGTGGAGATGTAGAGTAGAAACAAAAGTAAGAAGACCATAGACTCACTTAGGACAATTCCATTCCCCATTACGTCCCTTGGGCCTTGGCTCTGGACACTTGAAACACTTCTTATTGGCAGCAAAGTTCAAGAATCCGCACCTACACGCAGGAAAATAGACGAAAACAAGATTTGATTATTAGGGTGTTTCATCAACAGAATAGAACTGATCGTACAAAAGTTGAAGAACAAAAGTCATCATACAGAAAGACACACACACACACACACACACAATGGGACATTCATTCGTGTTCTAGCTGGCAGCTGTTACTAGATGAAGTTGAAAAGTGTTTGCCAGTTGGGAATTATCATGAATATTTTAAGCTAGGGAGGTTCAAATACACAGCAGTGGAACAACAGATGATTGTGATCGCACATGTTAACAGCGGATTATAGCATGCAATACGTAAGAGTGATAATTATGCCTAAATGACTCTCAAAATTAATAATCAATAGGGTTGCTGAAGAGCATTGATTGCAAACAAAGACCGCAGACAAATTCAAAAATAAACTAGATGACAATGGAGTAAAGAAAATGAGTAGAAATAAACAAAACTCAGTTGAGTATATCATACACTAGTGGGATCTAACCATGATAATTTCTCATATATTTTATGCTTTATTAGAAATAGAACTTGTCAACAACGATGGAGGTTGGATCTAGCGGAAGGAGCTATTTCCTCACAATGTGGTGAACCAAAGTTTAAAGCCTACTGGAAAAGGCACTCATATTTAGTGGGTAATAATGCCTTGAACAAGATTGTCTCCAACAGAAAAATACTTGTGTTTAGCAAAAAAAACAAAAGAAATAGAACTTGTGCACCGATTATTCTGACATGTGATCGAACAATGTCCAAGATGTCATCTTCTACTTCATGATAATTGTATTTTTGCATATATTTACAGCTAAAAATTATCCCTCATTGGTAGCACTGGATGCGTGAGTCAAAATTCAGTGAATTATATATATGATCGATTAAAGGATTATAGAACACTGGGGAGAAAAGCTCAAAAGAACATGTTCATATCAAACATCAAGATTTTATATAGGTGATATCGTATAATACACAACACATCGTTGTACCTGGCAAGTCAAGAGTTTTTGTTTATTTTTTGTTATTAATCTTATCTTGTGTATTGCATCTTGACTACAGTTGCACAAACAAGGCAGTTTGGAATAAAATGCATCATCACCCCGGAGAATTTGAACTGCAAAATACTGTCCATGAGATTTCACTTGTCAGTAATAGAAGACTCACCTTGGGCAATCCCAATCGCCCTTTTTCTTTTCAACTTCATCTACACTGACCCTCTTTGGGCCCTCTGTTTCGCATTTAAGACAGCGTTTATTTCGCGAAAAATTAACAAAACTGCATCTGCAAAAAAAACGAAGAGCAACAATCAGAAGACCAAAAGAAACCACTTATAGACAACGGATTGCAAGTATCATTTGACAGCATAAACAGATAAATGGGAAAACATTGGTTGGCTCTTGTTTATTGCATCTTGATTATAGTTGCACAAACAAGGCAGTTTGGAATAAACTGCATCATCACCCCGAAGAATTTGAACTGCAAAACATTGTCCATGCAATTTCACTTGTTAATAATAGGAGACTCACTTTGGGCAATCCCAATCGCCCTTTTTCTTTTCAACTTCAACTGCACTGACCCTCTTTGGGCCCTCTGATTTGCATTTAAGACAGCTTTTATTTCGTGAAAAATTAACAAAACTGCACCTGCAACAAAAACAAAGAGCAACAGTCAGAAGACCAGAAGAAGCCACTTACAGACAAGTGATTGCAAGTATCATATGACAGCATAAACAGAGAAATGGTAAAACACTGGGTGGCAGGACAAGTTTCAAATCTTTAGAACTAATAAAGTTATTACAACTACATGGGCATGTATTTAGCAAATAAAGACAACATTGACCATGGAACACCCAAAGAAAAAGTGTTAAAAAAATCCTATTGGGCAAACCATTCTTGAAGTACCTGTATTTTCCTTTAATTTTTAATTTATACTTGTGTGATTTTTCTCTTTATTTAATCCTTTAATGTTATTCTTTTAGCACCATTACCCCTGCAACTTTGCTCTGCCAATATTGTTAGCCCATATATAGAAGTTAATTGTGCTGACAGAATAAAATTAAAAAATTTAATAGGAGAAAAGAACAAACAAGTACCGAATTAAAAATTGAAAAATAAGTACCTCAAAAATGGTTTTTCCAAATCCTATAACCTATAATTATCTTTATTTTTTAATCTTCTTTTTTTATGACACAGGGCCAAGCCCAAAAACAAAGGAAAAAAGATCAAGAATACCAAATCTTATGTGGGATCGTATTTAATTAAAATACATCTACCTTCATTTAAAATCACATTTTCTACATCTATTGTTCAATCTTAATTCATAAGTAATTAATTATCTTTCATAATCTCTTTCCATCCTCCACTAATAATTCATAATCCAATTAAATATGTGGAAGATATCATCATAGAAAGCAAACTATAACATTGTCAATGAAACTTTGCTTGTCATTAAAAAGAGCAGACTCACTTTGGGCAATCCCAATCACCTTTTTTCCTTTCAAATGCTTTCTCTTCCCATACAACTTCATTTGTATGAGTTACCCTCTTCAAGTTCGGTGTGAAGCATTTGGTACAGTGTATGTCTCCTGAAAAATTAACAACATTGCATCTGCAGTAAAATGAAAGAGCAAGAATCAACAGACTATAAGACACCACATAGGTATAGTTGTTCATGAGACACAGAGTGACCATAATAAACTGACTGAGAAGCTAGAGTTGTATGATCTAGAATATGGCTTACTTTGGACATGTCCAGCGACCTGACATTGCATCAATGTTCGGTATTACTCTATCAGTCGTCCTTGCTAGAGATCGGTCTTTCAACGTGGCCTGTTTTGTAGGGAGCTTTGGAGGTGCAGGAGCAATGGATGATTCACTCAATTCAATTAACTCAGACAAAAGTTTTCTTGCAGATAACTCAATATCCTCTATGCCTGGAGGCTTCTCTCCTCCAGAAATTACTAGAGGATCCAATGCATGGTGAAGAAGTATACGCACTACATCCACAGTTCGGCCAGCTTGTTCAGGCTCTTTTAGAATCACATAAGCTCTATCACAAGAGCCTCGTAGGTTGCAGGTGCTACAAACCTGGACAGAAGCAAGCTTGCCTGAGATACACCGCAATGGAATACCTTCTCAAACTTAAAGAGAAAAAATGAATCCTTATACATTTATGAGAAGATCAGTATGTAGAACTATTCTGTATGATAACTTAATACATAAATATTACTGGAGAGAAGGAACTAACATACTTCCCCTTCATCTAGTCGGACGTGAGCTCTTAACCTTTTAGCTGAATTAACAACCTTCCGGAGAAGATTAGGACATCCAGATTTTACCACTGTTTGAATATTTTCCTCTGAAAGCGATCTGCATAATATGCAACACAAGTCAAATACTCAATGAGCATATATATAAATACTAGAGCAGTTTATGAGATTTGACAGGCATTAAAGACACTAAACCCAGTGTAAATAGCTATATGAAAACTATCCTGTCTTCTAACATAACGAGCTTGAGCTCACAAATTGAACATTATTTTTTTCATATAATTTCTATTTAACCAAGCTGGCAATTGCCATTATCAACTAGGCTTCCAAGTTTCCAAGCATGAATGAAAAAAGCATTCTTATCAGTTCATCTGAATCAATATGTCATCTTTTCCGGGTTTAACCATCCAAAATGCTTTTAAGACTCTAGACACTTTATTGCCTTTGCACATTCAAAAGTACCAAAGAGAGAATTCAAACGTAGAATAATTACAACAATTGGCGAACAAACCCACTTGAAGACATCATAGCGGTCCCGCGCAAAGCTTAGACAGGCATTCTTGACAAGATTCATGTTCCTGTAAACACTATCACTTGAGTTCGTGACCCCAGGACCACCAGTGGAAGCGTCAAATTCATCTCCACCATCAGCTGAAGAAGCAGAAGATTCAGTCAGATAACCTTTGATCTTCAAGCGGTCAACAAAGGACACCCATTCTGGCCATGGATGAAGAAGTGGTTGGCCAACGCAGGATAGAGTCTCGCTGCTGTTGTTCTCGACCGTGACTGTATCAGCCGCAGCAGAGGAACTGCATCGTTGGAACCGCAGCGTCTTGAGAGGAGGGGGTTTGAGAAAGAGAAGAGGCGTAGGATTCGCAGAGAATGTTCGAGGGGCGCGGAAGAGCGCAGTTCCGATTCCGTGCAGTGCGAACTTTGAAGCCGACATTATTGCTTCTTGTGTATGTGTCAAATCTCACAGTTTAATGGCCATCACCTATGGAGGCTTGAGTTCTGAGACAGATAGCTGAGCATGGGGTTTATCAGAATATATAGGCTGGGGTTATGGACTAGAGTGAATTGGGGAAGAAAACGAAATGAACGTGAGAGGATTTTTTTTTTTTTACCTGAACGTGAGTGGATTAATTAATATTGCTGAGTGGTGTAAATTGCAACTGCAACCTAAATTGATGCTAAAATGGGAAGTTGATGCATAAGTTCGAAGTGCTGTGCTGGTGTTCTGAGGCAACTTTCACTTGCAAATTAAAGTTTCAGTTTTTGTTGCTGAATTCACAGAAATCATTCATGGATTGCTTTTGTATTGGTGCAGAGGTTTTAGGCATATTTTTTTATTTTCTGACTATTTTACTGTAATTAATTTGATAACTAGAGGATGCGATTATAGTTATCCTTTTAAAAATGTTGTAGATAAGGCTATGTCTCTTATTTGTAAGGCGTGACAGGATGATATAAGCCTTGCTTTTAGAGATGATATCTCTTCAGCCCATGAACTGGTCAAATGCTCTCATGGAATTAAGACTGTGAAGCATTAATAGCATTCAAATTTCCACTTAAAAAAAAATGCTAAACTGTTACTCCAATCGCAATTACTTAATACAAGAACTAGTTTCATAGATATTAAAAAAAAAAAGAGTTTTTACTTTAATCATCTATTTATTTTACCTAAATTGCATAAATCTTCCTTCTATTGTGAAATCGTTTATAGCCTACCTCAGCAATATTAAAAAATTGGTGGTATAGTTTTGCTGTTTTTGTAGTCCTAAAATGTATGTTACACAAACCTTCCTTGTTGAGATTCCATTTTCATTCATCTGATCATGTTGCCTGTTAAATATAAACCTTAAATTTTTTTTTTTTGACCAAAATTGGGTTGATTTATGTAATTATGGTCTACTCCTGCTTAAAGCCGGCCTATTTTTGGTCTATTTGAGGCCTAAAGATGTTTTTCAACAAATGCACGTGTTTGGCTTGTTTAATGCTTTGTTTTGTTAGCTTGTTTAAATTTTTTTTTAAAAAATGTAGGATTTATTAACATGCTTCAAGTTAGGCCAAAGATTTGTATAGTCAATTCTAACAACTTGTACATTATGACCAATGAAAATTTTGAGGGAAATTTTATGCTTCTTATGTAAGGAGCATGGTGAAGTGACCAAAAATTAGCTAAGCTATTATAGTGAGGTTTTGCTAGAACTTGATTAAACTTAATAACAGCGAAAAATCTCAAGTGAAGAATTATGGAATGGGCTCATGTGGTGTATAACAAAGAAAATATTGCATGAAATAGAAATTTGTTGAGGCTAAGGTGAAAGAAAAGGTGAAGTCGTTCAAAAGGCGAGCAATCCCACCTTTCTATTAAAAAATAAATGTCAAATGTGATAAAGAGAAAAATTAAAGTTAATGCAAAATAATTTTTTATTTGAATTATAGTATAAAAAATCAAACCGATTAGTTAAATCTAAAAATCGGTGACCTAATCACTTTTAAATGTATGAGGTGTTATTTAACCTAAAAAAGGAATTTGATGTTACTTTTTTTAAAAAAAAAACATTGAGATAAAAATGGCAAAAGAAATATTTTATTTACTTATAAAATAATGCAAAATATATTAATCTATATTTTAAAAAAAGGTTAAACACCATTTTTTTGCAAAAAGTATCAACTTTGGAGAAATTACGTTTTGGAAGTTTTTTGGATTTCAATTAAGCTTCAAAAGTCTCAAAACAATAGCAATGTGACCCTGAGGAGAGGTGGAAACGAAAACGGATATCCCAAAAGTTTTTGGGGTTCAATTAGAAAAAGTATCACCTTTGAGGTTTTTTGGAAGTTTTTTATGGTTTAATTAAACTTCCAGGGCTTAATTTAACACCATTTTGGAAAAAGTATCACCTCTGGAACAATTTCCGGAGGTTTTTCAGGGTTCAATTAAATCTTGGAAGTCTTAAAACAGTAGTAATGTGACCTTGAGGAGGGGGAAATGAAGACGGACGTCTGCCACATAATAGTGGCTCATCAAGTACATTCTGTTCATTGTTCCTCTCCTTCACACTAAGTACCAAGATGACAATCCGCCCACGCCCTGAGATGGCACAGATGGGAACACCATTGGATGAGCTAAGCGCCAACCACGTACTGGCTGAGCGATGCCAATGTGAGAAGCTCAATGAGATCAATTTTGATCCCGATCCCACCAACGATGATGGTGTTGACAACCATGAAACAAGGCTCTTGCTTTTCATTCTAATACATCACAATCACTGCTCTTATTCTTAAGTTTATTCATATCCAAATTTGATAAATTTGGTGCAAAGCTAACAATTTCTTCTCAGGTATCATGCAATCTATTAAGATCCACGTTCAAGCGACCTTCGACCATTGCTTGCTGTATTTTTGTCAACTTTTGGTGACCTATTTATAAGGTCCATGCTTATGCTTCAATTTTG
The DNA here is from genome assembly GCA_006871305.1 of Vachellia collinsii. NCBI lineage: Eukaryota > Viridiplantae > Streptophyta > Magnoliopsida > Fabales > Fabaceae > Vachellia > Vachellia collinsii. The sequence goes on from QFDD01000942.1 coordinate 15,048, forward strand.
GAAGTTGGAAAAATATGGAAACTACATCTACATTATTGATTCTGATATGGATGTAAACAAGCAGTGTTTGCGATTCTTTTATATTCTTACTTTTTATATCATTAGAATTTGTCTCAAAAATTTACCTTTGAAACAAGTCGTTTTCACAATTTATATCAGTCTCGTCAAGGATAATTATTCCACTTAGTTCTTCATGTTCAAAGTTTTTGGCAAAGTTTTTGATTCATAATGTTTATAATTGACCTCCATTCCCATCCACATCATCTGCACTTTTGAACTAGATTCACTTCCTCACTTCATCTTCTTCCATTGGAGTTTCTATTTGACTTTAAAGTTGCATCTCTCCCATATTAGGGGACATCATCAAGTACATGAAACAGCTGCTTAAAAAGATCCAAGATCTAGAGGCACTTAACCACCAAATGGAGGCAAAGCAATAGTTGAGGGAGCAATAGAAGAGCCTAATGAGAGTGGTGTCAGACAAGAGGAAAATAAGCATCGTGGAGGGGAGCAGAGGGATGAGGAAGCCAAAATTAGGAGAGGCATCGCACGCTGACGTTGGAATTGGAATGCAAGTGTCAATCATAGAGAGCAATGCTATTGGAATTGGAATGCGAGAACAAGGAGGGGTTGTTGCTAGATGTGATGTAGGTGCTGAGAAAGTTGAGGATAGAGGTGACCAAGTGTATTCCTACGTGGAGGCTAATATTACGTGGCAAATGTCTGTTTTCATCTCCGTCTCCTTAGGGTCACATTGCTACTATTTTGAGATTTTCGGAGGGTCATTGAACCCTGAAAAACTTCTGGGGCATAGTTACTCAAGATGTGATACTGCTAAGACAAACATGGTGTTTAATCCTTTAAAAAAAGCGGGTTAGATAGGCTAGCTCACCATGATCTGCGAGTTACCCGCATTGGGTAGGTAGGTTGGCATTTTGCCAAGCCTACCATCAACTCGCTATTTGGATATTACCACTTCTAGTATTATGTTTTAAATTAAATATTACAATATTGTTTAACAATAAAAATTACATTTTAGTATTATTTTGAATTACTTTATTAATTATTAAGTAGATATCAATGAGTATCCACCTGTAAATATCAATGTACTGGAGTAGAATTGTAACCCCTTATTCAACAAGTCAAAAGTAACAAAAGCTAAAGATTCGCGTTAGAAGATTAAAGGTCAAAGATTCCCAAACTAGATAAGTTAGAGTTATGTAAGTATAGTTGAGCAACTTAACTGAAGTTGAGTAACTTGAGTTGTTTAACTAGTGTATATAGAAGCCATGTATGTGTCATGATAAGGGTATTGAAAGAAAAATTGGCTTTACACAAGTGTGAGAAAGTGTGTATGCATATTATAGCCATCTAAATTTTCCTTAGCTGGTGGTCCGGACTATTTCCCTCTCAACAATGAAGTTTATCCCCTGTTGTGAGGAGCCACCCCTTCTCCTGAAGTTACGGGGCTATTTTGCCGAATTCTTTAGAGAGAGTTGTCTCGCACCCCTAGGTATTCTCTACCTAGCCACCTTTACAAAGAATTTTCGATGGGAAAACATGGACACAAAAGATTTATCTTTAAATAGGAAAAAGAGTGGATCCGCAAAGTCTCACCAAAAGGGTTATATCCATTGATAACTTGTGAATTAATGAGTCAACTATTGCAACATATTGCTATTTAATCCCTTTGACTCTTGAAAAAGATAGCAATAGCATAAGGATGTCTACTAACTAAAACTTTTACAGGATTAAGGAAGTAGTATTATCTCAATCAAAGGAGCAATGGTCCTGTAGTGAAACAATTGGTTATATGAGTATAGCATAAAATTACCCATCTATACCTCCATTATAAAAGGAAGGAAGGTTGTATTGGAATGGTTTGAAGAAGGAAAATCTGATCTCCTGAAGGGAAGCTTTGTAGGAATATTTATGAAAGAGAACAAAGTTCTTTCTATCATCTAATTTATTACTAGTCAAATCCTAAACTTATTGTTCCTATATTTATATAACTAGTCTCCCTTTGGTATTTTAAAAATAATTTTTTGAGTGTTATTTTGAATTAACTTAATAATGTAAAAAAATATCTTTAAAGCCTAAAAAGTTTTTTTATGATTTTGAAGTCAACCTAAAAAAAAAAGAAAGAAAGTTCAATGCTGTGGGTTTAAACGATAATATTAGAAACATGGAGGAGGTGTCGGAGTAATATTTCCCGCACATCTGATGACATATACAAGATATCCCTCCTATCCTATATGTTCTTCTCCGCAGCTGTTAGCAAGCCTTCATCTTAGGTTTCAGACTTTCACTACTCTCCTCTCGTCTCGACTGTACCATTTCATTTCTTCATAAACCCTTATATGGCGTCTCAATCAGCCAATTTATGGGTCCTTTTGGGATTGGGTTTGGCTGGAATCCTGCTAATGACGAGGAAGTTCAAGAAGGTCATCAAAGAGGACTTTGGCGCTTTTGTCGAGAAGTTTCTTCTTGTTCCTCCACCGCAGCCTGCCCCCCCTAAAGCCCCTCACCCACTCACCGGTCTCACTTTTGCCGTTTCTGATGTGTAAGTCACTGCCGGTTATGTATTTTTGTTGCTCGGGAAAACTTGGGAAAGAAATGACAGAATAGGAAACATATGCCGGTGTAATGTGTGATGCCATGTTTTGATGGTTTCGGCTTTGGGAAGTGTAATTTTTTTTTTGTATCGAATTCGAAGTTCACCACGTCGTGGGTTCTCTCTATAAGTGCTTAACTTTTGAACCGGGATATCTTTATCTGGCGATAGTTTCGCTGGAAGGGCTTTTTCCTGATTCAGATTCTAGGTTCATGTCACCCCTGGTTGAATCATACACCTAACCACAAAATTTCCCTTCTTCAAACCCCCCCCCCCCCAAACAAAAAAAAAACAGTTCTTATATGCTCGCAGAACTAGAGTTGTTTGGCCTGCATTTGCAGACTTACAATTGTTGATGAAGCTATTGCGGTTTCTAATTTAGAATTCTTTGCCATGATGATCCAGATTTGAGGTAAATGGATATGTTACCTCATTTGGCCATCCAGACTGGGCAAGGACGCATGGACCTGCTTCTCAGACATCTGTCGCCGTTTCTTCTCTTGTTGAAGGAGGTGCAACCTGCATTGGGAGAACTGTAGTAGATGAACTTGCATATGGGTTGGTATCATATTCTATTGTTACTTTTGGTAATATAGAATGCAAGGTACCTGCTTTAAATTTAATTTGATGATATAAGAAAACTGGTAGCAATTATAAAAGGTCCCAATTATATGAATCATGTTTGAATCAGAAGCAGTCTTAAATTGGTCATGAATTGTGCAATTCAATGCATAGGTGGAAAAATCTAGTAAAAATGTGTTGAAATAGGGAAATTCTTTGGAAATGTTCTCATTGTTGTCAAGTGTTAATTTGGCATCTCATAAGGACAGCAAAGAATGATATCACTTTAGATCATTCAAGACTTAATTATTGCAAGTCTAATGAGTAATAATGATTTTGTCTATGATTTATGTCTAGCACTTTAGATCATTTCATAAATATTGTCTTTTTTATATGTGATACATATGATCTGAAAACTATAGAAATGACTTTCCTATAGGAGCCCTTGGCTTGTGGTTTGGTGGACAATGTGACTTTATTTGTGTCTGCTCTGTAATATTAACTCTTATACACACACATTTTGATTTGGGAACTTTGTTTATTTTGGGTCTTTCTTTCTTTCAGTATCAGCGGTGAAAACAAGCATTTTGGAACACCAACCAATCCTGCTGTACATTCTCGAGTACCTGGTGGCTCCTCTAGTGGTGCTGCTGTGGCTGTTGCTGCTGATTTGGTTGAATTTGCTCTAGGTGCACTATTTTTTTTTTTAATAGTTCTACGTACTACTTGTTTAGTTTCATATTGACACATGTTGAATTCATTGTCATTTGTGGATGACATTAAGAGTATGTTTGGGAATAGCTTTTGGAAAGTGATTGTACACAATCCGAAGTACGTAAGAGGAATTTTGTCTCGATTTGCGTGAAAATGCTTCTAAAAGTTGTTCCCAAACATACTCTAAAGAAGGTTTACTGGCAGTTGAGTTTTTGCAATTTAATTAACTAAATTAGAAATTTATGTATTTAATTTTTTGTCAAGACATACTTTTTCCAAATAAATAGTAGTAGTAATAGAATTGTTGCCAACTGCGGTGTAACCTATAACTTCTCATGGCCCGTACACTGCGGTTTTCCAATGGTGCATTGCTTGTTCTTTACTGCTAATGGATGGCATTGAAGATGGCCTTCAGGTAGTTGAATTTTGTGGAAATTAACTAACTGAATTTCTGGAGAAATGGACTAATACCTTCATCTATATTCTATCATACTGTCATTTTCCATTATAGAGATATGACATATGTTGAATTGAAGTATAAATCAGTCCATGCGTAGTTGTAGAATAGTAGCAAACTGAGTGCAAACAGAGGATAATTTATATTTATCTTATTTTAGAATATGGGAGAGGTTTTAAAGGATTGGTGGCATTGATATTGTAACTTGAATCCATGAAGATATGAGAGACTGTAAGATATGGTGAAGTAGATAGCAACCAGTAATCAAATCTCCTTATAATCTGGAACAAACAGTGGAAAATAATACCGTAAGAAATTATAAATGCCTAATAAGTCTCTAAAAATTATCAAGAATAATATCTTGAAAACGCCAACTGCAACTGGTCCATACCTTCTCAACGGTAATGCAACGAATCAGAGTACCTTGGTCGCTTGATAACACTTTGTTAATGTAGGAGGATAGGAAAGACTTTCTGTTTTGAAGTCCTGGACTGCTGAATTTGAATTGTAAAAATTTGAGGGATGGTCTGTTGGCAGCATGAAGTACCACTTTTTAAGAGGTCATCTTAGTAACATTAAGAATGTCCTTCAATCATCTACTAGTGGATGTCCCTCTTAATTTCGTTTTTTGGATTAAGACCAGATCATTTGTTGGTTGTTTCTTTTCAAGGTTTTCTCACCCTCTGTTGGTTTGCCAAAAATGTTATTGCTGCATTCTTGCTTGACTCTGGTGAATCCTTGCGTATTGTATAAAGTTTCAATTTCAACTACATAAAGGAATTAGGTGCAAAAATCAGGATTTAAAACACAAGGAATAATTGGACGCTTTGTTAAGCTAAAACTTTGCGAAGAACTTTATATTTATAATTTAACATGCTGTGTGGATGAAGGTATAATTGTAAAATCAACTTATGGTTATCTTGCTTTACATAATGAAATTATTACTTGAGTCTGAAAAGTCTGGTCTGCTTTTATGCCTTTGTCATATGTCAGGTATCGATACTGTTGGAGGGGTAAGAGTACCAGCTGGATTTTGTGGCGTTTTGGGATTTCGACCTTCATATGGGGCTGTTTCTCACTTGGGAATTATCCCTGTTTCAACAAGCCTGGACACTGTTGGTACAAATGATTAATTTATTTCTTCTCTTTCTAATGGACTGTTCATTTATGATTTAAAAGTGCCTTTTCTTATGGCTTCATAGCAGACTCATAATCTTGTACAGGTTGGTTAGCAAAGGATCCTAAAGTTTTGAACCGCGTTGGCCATACACTACTTCCGGCTTCATTTGTTATTCCTCGCAATCCTCGACAAATAATAATAGCAGATGATTGTTTTGAACATATAAATGTTCCTCTGGAGAAGAGTTCTCAGGTGGTGATTAAATCCACAGAGAAACTTTTTGGAGGTATTTTCTTTTGCTCTATGCTTTTTAGTAAGGTTCATTTTTATCATCTTTAGAAGCTCTTTATTTCATGTATGTTGTTGTCTTTACATGTAACTTCTCTATTGCATATTCAAATGCACTACATTATTTCCTTACATGTCTTCAGGCCAAGTACTAAAGCACATGAATCTTGCGGATTATTTAAGTTCTAAAGTTCCCAGCTTGAAAGCGGTAGCCAACCAGCATGTAAATGGTGAGCGGAAAGATTCTTCACTGAAAATGCTTGCCAATGTTATGCAGTTCCTTCAGAGGTCAGTTATTATTATTATTATTTTTTTGGTAATATGGAATTTTTATTGTGAATTATAAGTTATTAATTTATGTTAAATCCATTCTGTTTGATGCCTTCTCCACACATTTTATGTTTGCATTTATGTCTCCCAACTTTTGGTAAACGGTAAATGGCAATGTGATTTAGAAGTAATGTGCTTTTTTGGCAACCTCTTTCAAAGGTCCAAAATGCATTTTTGGGCCCAAAAGTTCGTTAACTTGCAGACTTTAGCTTTTGACAACTCCTTCTTTCAAAATATATTATGAGTAAGAAGCTCCTTTTTAGCAGAATGCATTGTGCCAAAATGCATTCTAAATCCAACGTTTGTCCAAACATAAATGCATTCTGCCAAAATGCATTATAACCAACGATCATTCTCCTGACGGTTTTCCAAACGGACACAATATCAACTATGTATTTATCATGCCTAATCATGTCATATCTGTTTTTCCTTTTAATTTATCTCATTTTGTGTTCATGTTATTTACACCTCCGTAATATGATTGTCTAGACATTTTGAATATTATATTGATTATTGTATGAATCTGCCTTTCAGATATGAATTTAGACTTAAGCATGAGGAGTGGATGGACACAGAAAAGCCGACTTTACATCCTGTTATCTCAGCTCAATTGCAAGAGAAGTTTGAGGTATCAGATACAGATGTTGAAAATTGGAAATCTGTCAGAAATGAGATGCGTGTTGCTGTCAATTCTCTTCTGAAGGTAGTGAACTAATGACTATAGACCATACCTTTTGATTCTGAGCAAGTAAAATGCACTCAATGTATTTAACAGAACTTATGAAAAATCAGCCTTGGGAAAAAAACATCACAACACAAAGTACCGTTTTATTTCCAAGCAGTAACATTTTGTGTGTTTGTGGCATAAATGCACTCAATGTATTCAACACAACTTATGAAAAATCAGCCTCTGGAAATAAACATCACAACACTACTGTTTTTCTTCTCAAGAAATAACATTTTGTGTTTTTGTGCCATAAATTTCTAATTGTCTTTGGTGCAATCTGATTCTGGTTCAGAGCATTATGAACCACTAAACTAAAAAAAAATGGGTGGAAGTGGATTTTTCACAAAAGCCTGGACAAAGTGTATATCTTGGCCAGGAAAATGTTTTTGCTAAATTTTAATTATTTATTTGGGTTGCTTTTAAGGATGAAGGAGTTTTGGTGATCCCTACGGTAGCTGATTTTCCTCCAAAATTGGGTGGGAAGGAGATCCTGTCAGAGGACTATCAAAGTCGGGCATTTAGTTTGCTGAGTATTGCTAGCATATCAGGCTGCTGTCAGGTAAATATTGTATACTTGCAATTTGTGTTGCTCCCATCTTTTATATACATAGGGTATCATTGACTTCCTTGCCAATGCTGTGGAGGGAGGTTGGCTCCTTCACAGTTTTGTTTTAGACCGAGTTGTTACCTAATAGACATTGAAGTATATGGATATTGAAGTTATCTCCTCATATTGTCTTGCATTTGTGGGCCTAAAGAATGGCATTTATTATATATGCATTTTGTCTTTCAATGAAAGGTAAGGACGTTTTAATTCAGAATACAAATGTAGAGGTTGCTAGCCTCTATAGTTATATTGGGGGGCAGAGCTGGAGACTGAACCTGTCAACCTGTGGTGGGTTGGATTGGAAAAAGGAAGAACCGTTTGGATGCGGGTCTTTTTGACCTATATCCACCAGCCCTTTTTCTGAATTTTTTCAAAAAATTAAAATTGATTAATAAAATACATAGACAACTTTTGATCATAATGTAAACTTAATTATTATTGAATGATTGTTGATCATTTCATTTGTGGTTTGTACTTAGTTTGAGTTGTAACGTTTGAATTCAATCTTATGAAGGTTATTATAATATATGTTTAAGTTTTATTGTTTGAAATTTGAATTAGATGTTTTATGTTCGAGTTGTGGTATATTTTTATAAATTAAATTTGTGAAAAATGATATTTCATTTTAGGTATTGGAAAAAAATAAAAAAGATATTTCAAGTCCAATGCTGGCCCATATTACTAGCTTTACAGTGAGGTTATCAATACACACAGAAAACTGCACCTAAATGAGTAGATAAAGAATAAGTAGGCTGTTTGATCATCTTTGATATATATCTTCTGATGATGTGTTTATGCTTTCAGGTCTCCATTCCTATAGGAATTTATGACAAGTGTCCTCTATCGGTATCCTTGATAGCTCGACATGGTGGTGATCGCTTTTTGCTGGATACAGTACAGGCCATGTACACAACACTCCAAGAGCACGCTGAGATTGCTGCCAAAACTAAATCATTGAGAAATGTCATCAGTCAGGAAGAATCTGCTGAAATTGCCAAAGAGAAGGTATTGCTGTCATGAATTGGATACATTTAGCACTAAAATTCACTTTATTGTATTTTAGAATGTAGCTAGCATAATGCTAGGTTCATTTACCCATGAATTTATCATTTGAAGACCTGTTATAAAGTGGAAGTTGACTAGTGAGAATGAATTTGTCAATAAATTTGGTGGAGTTTAAACATGACGTGCTTGTTTCATTTTGTTTCTTCGTTGTGTGTGTATCAATGTTATTTCATTTGGATGCCTCTCCATGTTATTGAGAATTAGTTTTAGGTAAATACTAAATTCTATTTTGACATTTATACAACACTCATTTGTTATAAGTACTACAACCATAGTTAGCTTATTAGCTACATTATTTTTTCTTTCTTACATGGCAAAGTTGCATGCTGTGTCTCATTAACTAGACCTTTGTCAAACTTTGCATCTCAGTCAAAGTCAATACATTGATGTCAAAGTCAATGGATATGTTGAACATAATATTGATGTTCTTTCCCCGCTGAAGGAAGGCAAAAAATTATATTAGCTCAAAACCAATATAGAACAGAGGCACTGCCCCCTATATGGAAAATACATCCATCAAGTATATACTCAAAAAGCCAAGGGCTGGAAAGAAGTAGACCCAACCTAAAAGATGTCAATCCTTTACCTAACACTTTAGTATACTTGTTTTTATTTATGAAAATGACTTTCATATTTATTTTTTGGCAGAGTTTAGATAAATGTAGGCTGCACAGAAGCACTTACTTTCCCTTGCCCAGTTCATTCTATTGGTAAAAATTAGTGGTTTGTTTTTGGACGATGTGCCTCTTGCTGATCTTAATTGGAAAAGCAAAGGCTATATTCTATGAATGCCTTAGATGTAGAATTCCCATCAATTATAATTCCTTCTCATTTAACCTTTCTCCCAATGAAACACTGCCGCCTGCCTACTTGTGTTTTGAATGTTATTCCAATTTCTGACTAGTCTGTACAAGTTACAGAAGAAACTCTGTTCAGATAGACTGAATTAATTTTTTGAGTTTCCTGCTTTGTTTGAAGATGGCATTCCCTAGAAACACAGTTTTTAAGCTTTTGGTTGAGATTGATATTTCAACCTTGATGATTGAATGTTGTGAAAACGGATGTTTCACAAAACTGCTGAAGGAAAAATTGTGTTTTTTGAGTACCATGTTTCTTTTTACACTTTTCCATCCAAGGCAGTTTAAGAAAGTTTCAAGGGAGTGCCTTTCTTCCCCTCAAATCTTTTTCTTTTGATCTATTATATATTGTTCCTCTGCAAGCTAAACTCAGCGGAACTTGTCTTCCTTAGTTCTAATGGTCCTTTTATTATATTACTATTTATGATATTATTGCATTAGATATTTGAGAGTTCTTTTAAATTGGTCTTGTATATGTTCCACTGAATTGTAAATTACTTGTATATAATGTATCCTTGTATTTTCAAAAAGTTGGGTAATATAATGTTATTCTTCCATCGGTCTTGAGGAGTTGAGAAGTACTGAGCCTGAGACCATATCTTTTACCATCTGCTATTGCACCTGGTCTTATAAAAAGTTGTCAAACTTTAGATAGGATTTTCATTTGCATTTCTCTAGAGTCTAGCTGCTGCTGAGTTCTTGATCTGCAGCCTTCTCTTTATTTCTTCTTTTTTGTCGGATTTCCTCCCCTTAATTCTTCTTTTGATTTGTGATGCAATGATTCAGGGAAATCAAGCTTTCAAAGAAAAGCAGTGGCAGAGAGCCATTGGGTTCTATACAGAAGCTATCAAACTCAGTGGGAATAACGCAACATATTACAGTAACAGGGCTGCAGCATATCTTGAACTTTCGAAGTAGTGTTTCATTCTTGCAACTTGCAAGTTTAGCCTCACTGTTGTCTTGCCAACATTTGATATTTTTTCTGTGCATGCAGTTTCATTCAAGCTGAGGCAGATTCTACAAAAGCAATTAACCTTGACAAAAAGGTGACTTTCTGTCTTCGGTGATCTTTGAAGTTCAAAGTTCTATGCTGTAGTACTAGTAATTGATAGTTTTGCGATTATATATTATTCCAATGGATAACAACGCTAACTTTGATTTCAAATATGCATGGATTCAACACCTGATTCTTGATGATGAAATATCTTGTTTACCATTACTACGAATATAGATTCAGAGTCTGACACACCAATAACAAAATGGTCATGTGCAATTTAAAAGCCGTTTCTAGGTCCTTAACTGGGTGCTGCGGTTTTCTTGCCAGATACGTAAAATTTTAGGAATTTTGTTTTCATCCCCTCCGAACCAGGCCTAATTAAATTCCTATGAACAAATGTGCTGCTTTTGTGAAACTTTGTCATGTTTAGTATCATGTCCAACGTGAAACCAAACATACTCTTAGTAGGCCATGTGTTTTTGTGACAGATATCTAATTTAGACTGGAATGTGACTGTTCTATGGCACGTTAAAATTGCCTTTAATCTTGTTTTGTTTACGTAGAATGTGAAAGCCTATTATCGAAGAGGTACGGCAAGAGAGATGCTAGGCTACTATAAGGAGGCATCTGATGGTAAGTTCTTCCATTCTTTTCAGATATTTCTGCTTACTTGTCAGGCATTTATATGTCATTTGAGATAAAGTTAAGCATTGATTGAAGAACCATGGATTCTTGATTGAGTAGGAGACATGAACATCATATTTCACTAAAAGCTGTTGGATAGTCCAATTCTGCAACTTCATTATCATATCAAAGATAAATTTTCTGTACTAAGCACACAGATTGCTTGAATATAAACAGTAGTTGAGAACAATAAATTAAAAGGGCTCACGACCGATTTATCCTCTTTTTTATCTGAACATCTGAGATATTTGGCTGATCAGCTCTTTATTCTGCAGATTTTAAATATGTTCTTGTACTAGAGCCAACAAACAAAAGGGCAGCTTCCTCTTTTGAAAGATTGAAGGCCCTATTCTAAGAGGTACCTGATCATGAACAGAAGAGAGAGTGCTCAGTTGATTGGTTTTTAAACACACCAAACTCCCAACAATGGCAATCCAGGTGACATGGTTAGACTGTTGAGGATCTAGTTGTAGTCAGTCATACAGGAGGAGTCGTGTCAAATGTGGTTTCTGCAGAAGAAAAAAATAGATATGATTTTTTTTTGTCCTTTGTGGCAAAGACAATTTAGAGACATGGAAACCATTTAATGTTTATTCTCGTTTCTCAGCGTTTGTATCAGGTTCTATGCATCACACCAGTAATCCCTTTTTGTCAGGAGGTGATCCAATTTTGCTTCTTAGGATAGATTCGGATTGTAATATAGTTGTCACGTGAGGCATAGTGGTCCTTGGGATACAATTATGCAACATTCTTGCAATAATTGGCTATGATCAGTGCTCTTTTTAGCCCAATCAAAATCAAAATGCTTCATATGTTGGTTTTCTTGTGTTCAAGTTATAGGATGTGTAGCCAGCTCAATTTTTCCTTGCCTAGCGGGTGTGTATCGTATTTGTATGCGTATACTTGCATGCATTCATTAACAAATAAAAGAAAATAAATATATCACTCTATTTAATTTTTAATATAAGATCTAGTTGGGAATTGAATTTGATTATAAATATAAAACTTTAATTTACTTTGACTTCTAAATTTATATTTCTTTAACAGTATTCTTATTAATTATCTATGTTAAGGGATTTTTATTGGAAGATAGTTATTATGAAAGAGTTCATTTTAGCAAACCAAAACCAATATTTATTACAAATAATTAATTAAACTAATTTTCATAACTATCCAAATTAATTATTTTTAATATTAAGGAATAGAAGGAATACTCAATAAGGAGTTTAAAAGAAAACGAAAAAAAAAGAAGAAAACACCCGGTCCATAATATAAGATATTTTTAGAAAAGAGATTTAGGATCTATTTGGAATGATGATGAAAAAGCATGTTTACGTAAGTTGAGATAAAATTTCTTTTAATACATACTGTGTTTGTTTGAGAATCCTTTAAAAGCACTTAAAAAGGCAATTTCATACGAATCGAATCAAAACTCTTCTTACATACTTATCTTAAGTCATAAATCATGTTAGAAAATTAACTGTCATCGCTAATCCAAACATCATTTAGTCCAAAATATAACTTCTTTTTTGTTGGTTAATTAATGTTCATTTCAGTTTTGCTTTTGTCGATGATAGTCATTTGGTTTAATTTTATCAATTAATGCTCATTTAATATCGCATTCCTCGGTAAGAGTAAAAGTGAATATTTAGGACATGTTAAATGAGTTTACCTATCATTTTTTAATTCCTGTGAATTAATTAAAGACACTTGTATTGTAATACCAATTGGAGTAATAAATCCTGATTACTAATTGTGTTTTAACACACGCTTGCCTAGAGTCATTCTCATGTGGGAGAGAAGTAACAAGGGTAACCAAGGGATGGTCAGGCTCAATGGAGCTGATGATTAAATAATTCGCCAGCATGCCATATAGGTTGATGTA